>JAQIVF010000994.1:0-16394 GCA_034698365.1 Steganacarus magnus
AAATCTTTACTTTTTTTAGTTTAAATAATCAATCAAAACATAACCGAACAGTTTTTCGTTACTGTCCGCTGTCATGAATTTTAAAATACTAGTGCGTCATTTCTCAATATCATATATATCTTATCAATTTATATTTATATATATGTTGTGTTTCAAAAAAAAAGTTTCCTCCGAAAGAAGAAAAATAAAGTTAGTTATTTGTGTGATAAACTTTAGCAGAAAAAAAATATACAAAAATAACCATTTTTCTCGTACACTTTAAAGGTTTTCTATTTATTCATCACAAAAAAAAATCTGTATCGGGAACGATGTGGAAGTACACCCACTTTAAAAAGAACATTTAAATATTTTCGAAAAGTTTAAAATCTAATGTTTAATCACGTACAGAGATAAAGTCCGGTCTTTATTATACAGACATGATTTTTTTTGGGAAGTAACTATGTTAGAGAGAAAAAAATTAATCATGACTTGAACGCGAAACAAAAATTTCGTCAAAACGAAATGCGTTTTTTGCAGGTTGTTTTTTTAAAAACTTGTTAATAAATTAAAATCTATCGGAAAAAATGTTATCGATTTACTTTTTTTTCCTTCAAAATTTCGTTTTGTGTAAATTTTTCGAGAAAAAAATTAATATCAATAGACAAACTCGGTGTCACCAGCAGACACTAGCAATAAATATAAGGTTACAGAATTAATTTATTTAAAATAAATATTGTAATTAATTAGACCCACATTAGTGGTATTTCCAGATAGCGGTTCAATCATGCGATAAATGATTAGCGTCTTAAAGCTTAATTGATTGTAAGATTGTACAAATAATTTTCTGAATAATATTAGCATCTTTTGCTACAAATTATGATGATGTTCCCAAGCAGTGGTATGGGAAGGTTCAAATCTCTCCAAAAAAACACCCCAAAAATCTGAGGTCGCGTAAGTTTACGAAAAGCTACCCACTTAACTATTGATAAATTATTAAAATTAAAACCTTTGTCAGAATTTTATAATTTGTTCAAATCTTAATATTTCAAAAAATTAACTGTGATATTCCATAGTATTTTAGGTGATTTCCATTAAAACCTCTTAATAAATTGTTTCCATCAACCAAAAAATTGTTACTTTAAAAACTACAGGGTTTTGACTTGTTTGGGTTCACATATTATTTGAATATATTTCGAAGTGTTCGCTGTTAATTCTATTCCTTAAAACACTCTGATTGAAAGTATAGAAAAAATGTTTTCTACACCTACAGTTTATAAGTTGAAAAGTTAAAGATTATATCTGCTTATAATTTTTAGTTTTCCAAATTTGGAAAAGCGTGTTAAATTTTTTAAAGCAGTTATTCTCTAACCAATTGTATTGAAAAGTCATGGAATTTAAAATTTTTAAATTGCATATTTATCAGGATTAATATTTCAAAATGTTTTGTGTAACTACTTAAGGGACTTACTTTATTATATTTTTATCTAGAATATATCTGTTTGGACTGTTTGGAATATATCAGGGTGTAATTGAAGGGAGTATGGATTTCGTCCCTTTGATTTTTGACAAATCCAACAGAACACCTAAAGTATGGAATTTCTAAGGACAAAAAAATTGGAAAATGAGTGATTTTTTTTGGCCAATAGTCCTTCATATCCAATAGGTTTTGAAGGGTCTATTGGCTTAATCTGAATAAATTGAATAGAATACTGACTCCTAGATTCAAATAACCCAATAAATGTATAATTTTAGTGATTGAATAAATCTTATAATGCAAACTTGAATGAGTAGTATATTAGACAAAATACAAAAAACTTTATGGTAAAAAACCGAGTGATGGGTTTTGGCTAGTATTTAGTAAATAGAGTTTGTGATGATTAAATAAAAAATATTTAAAATTTAAATTCCGTTTAAAACATTACTCCCTTAACTGCTTAAAACTGCTCAAAACTAACCATTAAAACACTGTTTTTCCTTGAGTCTTATGTTAAAATATACGTATAACCCGTTAATCCTTCTTTATCTCTGACAAAAAAAATGCCGACAAAGACTAAAAATCTAGAAATAATGAATTTGTTACATTATGTAACTCTTATTTTCAGTTGATTTCTTTAATATATTCTTCTCTTAGCGCATTAACTGTACTAAAAATGTGAAAGAATGATCGAGAATTTTATTAAGTACATACTGTTGCTTTCCAATACATGAAATCTTAAAAGTGTTCCCCCCTCTCTCCCTCCCTCTTTAATATTTAAGCCAAGAAGAAGATTAAATATGAAAAAACGAGTGTAAATTGTATACAGTTTGTTAATACTATCAGTTTATCATTTTTTGTTGGAACCAATATATTTGGATTATGCCCTGAAAACTCTTGTGACTTTTTCTCTAATCTTAAACACAATTTTAAAAAGTTTATTAAATTGTCGTTTTTTGAAAAATTATATGATAAACCCGTAAAATCGGTCGTTTTTTATATAAATTCCATTAAATTTTGATACTTTTCTCCATTTAATGCTCAATGACATCAATTCAAAAGTTATCTAATATATAATGAATATACCGTATTATTAATTGAAAAATAGTGGAACTTGTTAGGGAAAAAAATCACATGTCTCTCTCTCTCTTTTTGATTGAGAGTTATGGGTAATATTTATAATTATATTTTTTTCTCTTAAAAAAAAGATTACAAAATATATATATATATTCGCAACTCGTAAAAGCGTGTTCAATCATACGATCACTCGCAAGCATCAAACAAGTTTTGGATGCGAATAAACTAAATAGTAAAAAAAATTAGTTTACAAATCTAATCATACCACCAAAACGGCTAGAATTTAGTCGGCGTGCAAAAAAGGAACTTTGAACAATGAAAGTTATTTTTTAAGCGCTCTGAGCGAACGACTTATCAATAAAAAAATATGGATTTTTTAGCAATAACTAAGTAAAAAAAATTTGAGTTTTCAAGTAAACAAAAACGAGTCGTCTGTCTATACAGTACTTGCACTATTCATTGCAAATTCAATGAACTGAAGGTCCTGTGCTTAATTAATAAGTCTGATATATATTTATAAACTTTTTTTAAACATTAACCTAACTTTTACTTAAGCAAATTAAGATTTTTACTTAAAAACTCGTAAAAAATAATAAGTTATCTCTATATTGTTTACATTGTTTATATGACGTAACGGTAGATGTAAAAATTGTGTAACACTTCATTTTTGGCACTTAACCAAACATAGTCGTCGTCGGCCACCAATTCGTTGTCAAGTCTATAATTCGCTGATTCTTATGCGCACATCGAATGTTTCGATGGGTCACTTATTAAAGACTATCCAGTTATTACTGCTAATTAATTTTGCATGATTTTCGTTGCAATAATAATTGATTTGTTTTAAAATAATATATTCGTTGTCTTCTTTTTTATATTTAACACATTCACAGCACAAATTGTTTTTTAAATAAAATAAAAATAATTAATTAACTGTTAATAAAACGTAACACGTGTTCAAATAAAGCGCTTAATATGCACGACATGTAAAAATTTAATTTAAATATAGCAGAAGTATTGTCAAACTTGTTTGAAAAATTTTTTTTATAGAAAAAAATGCTTTACACTAATAACCAATGAATGGCTAACACCAATGTCTTAAGTTTTTACCGTAACTACAGTATAATAATAATGCGTTAAAAGAAAAATCTTACTGACACATTGAGATACGCGCAGCGAAAAGAAGCGAACGAAATGCTATTCAGTTAGTGAATGAAGTTAGTTAAGGACCACCTTGAGAACTGTAGGGGTTTCTGGCATATCACTGAAAAAACAGGAATTCCAATCTTAGTTAACTTATATGCATTCAATTTTTTTTGCTCATTAAACTGTGCAACAATTAATTATTGTTTTTTGCTGCGTTGCCTCCGCAATCAAAATCAGTCAGAGAGATGGTAAAAAAATATGAGCGGAAAAAAGAAAAAGATTAATAATGCACTTTTGTGTCTGTGTCTGTCTTTCTCGGTTCGCGTTATCAGCATAAATAATGTTTATTTTCTATCTACCATTCCATATATAAATTTTTCAATACGATCTCCGATCGCAACACGATCCAAACACGTGAATAACATTTAGCCGGTTTTTAATCATTTCACTTAAATACTGTACTAAC
Organism: Steganacarus magnus; assembly: GCA_034698365.1. Classification (NCBI taxonomy): domain Eukaryota; kingdom Metazoa; phylum Arthropoda; class Arachnida; order Sarcoptiformes; family Steganacaridae; genus Steganacarus; species Steganacarus magnus. The sequence continues at coordinate 4,140 of JAQIVF010000994.1, forward strand.
AGATAGTGTTTTTAGTATATATATATATATCTGCGAAAAAAAGATATGCGCTGTATAGTATGCTAAAGACGACAGTACTGTTTGCAGAAAAAAATAGTCTGTGATCACGTTCTGCGAATTTCGTTATTGAAGTTTTATGAGGTTTAGAAAAAAATTATTTCTGCTTTTATTTCTAGAAATATCTTTTTTTAGTATCTTTTATTTAAAAAACTAACTTCTTGAGTTTTTTTATTGATAATTTTTTGCTTGAGTTTCAAAATGGATCATAAATGTTTGCACAGAAAAAAATAACAGTACACTGTATTATACTGATGCACACATGCGAACTCAATTCTGGTTGAATATAAATATATTTTTTTCTGTCAAACAAAAATGTGTAAAATTTTTTACGTCCCCATTAAACTAAATGTAATCTGCATATTGAACACAATAGTTTTGTCAGTTTTCCGACGCAGCAATAAACAAATAAAAATAACGCCAATTAAAATTGTTTGTGAAAATATAAATAAACAGTTTTGTTTCGAAAGTTTGGTAATAAATTTCACTTTTTTATATATAGTATAATACTATTTTTGGTTGCAACCAAAATAAAATATATTGCAAATTTCTGTAGTCCTTAATAATGATTTTATTTCTGTCTTGTGAGTTGACTAAAAACGAAATATACTGACTAATAAGAATAAGATTGGCTTAAAGACGATGGCAATAAATAAAAATACTTCAAGGTATAAATAGTCGGTCGGTGTGTATATACTCATAGTAGCAGTCATGCAAGTCTTGCACACATTTCACTAGTTTTTCTGTCTAATATTAGTTTCATTTGGCACAAAACGTTATGTAACGCACACACACTCACACAAACTTTTAAATCCAACGTTTAAATACAGCAATTAATTCACAAACATATATATATAAATTCAAACATCAATTCGTTAATTCTATGTTAAATACTGATTTTTTTAAATCGGTAGACAAATAAATCATTTTGTTAAAACAACTTATAATCTTTATTTCTAGATGGTTTTTGATCGTTTTTAGTGGACTGAAAAAACTTCATTATTATTTTTTACAATATTATGATGACATAATTATAATATTTAAGTAATTGCAATGAAAACAAAAAAATATTACCATCGAAAATAAATATACATAGTTTTTTTTTTGTTCATAGCTCTGTACAAAACAAACATCCGATAATCTAAATGTAAATATAACAAATAAAATTTTTATAATTCTATTTTAATACAGGATTTTAGCTTTTGAATCTCGAACTCGGATAGTCTGGAGATTGACTTCGGACATACACACACACACACACAAAACAAGTTTCTGAAGAGAGAATTTTTTGCCAGAAATGACTTGAGAAAGTCAATCCCCAAAAAGAATTATAGTATAGTAGAAAAAATAGTTATACTCTAAAACAGGTTTCTGTTGTGTCGAAAGTCAATCTCCAGACTGACTGAGTTCGAAATTCAAAGTTAAAATCCTGTAATTCAATTTAGATAGAAAAAAAACTTTTATATAGATATACCGATGTATATAATTTTTTATTGTTCATATAAACGTTTAATATTTAATCGGACTTCCTGTGTGTAATATAATCATTTTTCAGAGTAATATAAACTAAATCATGGTATATATATATAAGTGTAGTATTATTATTGTTGTTATGGGTTATGGGTTTGGTGGTGGGAATGAACGATTAAAAATGACTAAAATTTCAATTATTAAAACCTAAAAACTTTTTTCATATAAAAAAAATTAAAGCTAAATAAATTAATTGTCAGAATATTTATTTAAAATATTGTTATCTATTCAATAGTTGCTGAAAAACAAAATTATTATTTTTATTTTAATATTTCATTCTCAAAAAAAAACAAATAATTTGATTGTATTTATATTATTATTTATATATATTTTTATGTGTTTGTGTATAGATATAATTAAAATATGATTTTAAAACATTTATTTATCAACGAATGGTGACATTGGGTGGCATTTTATATGTAAATAATATTTTATTTAATTAACACGTTAATTCATTCACTTATCAAAATTTTAAAACAACTTTAAAATAATAACATTTTCTTAACCATTATCTTTTTTGTTAACAATAATTTAATAAATGGCACATTTAAATTCACGGTGAACTTCGGTTTACGGTGAGATTGATATAAGCTATTATATCAAATAAGAGATTAAAAGTTATACCGTACGAACTATTTTATATATAGAGAGCTTTGGAAAAAAATATTTAAATCAAAATAAAATTTGTTTTCAAATATATATGATTTCAATTGCTATAAATTATAGATTGTGTGTGTTGTGTTTGGCGAACAATCATATGGGAAAATTATGTGCTAAAAATATTGTTTTACGAATAAATATTCAACAAGTATGTATGTAACTTATGTATGTATAACTAGGTCCTCACACTTTCAATGAAAAATAAGTCTCTTAAATATGTATCTTATTTATACGTTATACCTTACGTTGTACGTTATAACTTGTAAGTAAGATTAACTATAGATAGGAAGCACATTTTCAAATTTATTTTTTCTTCAATAGTATTTTATAATTATTATAGCGAAAGTAGTAGTTTATATTTCAGTAATCAATTCTAATTTATCACCACAACAACAAAAATATTGTTCATTTAAATTCATTTTCAAATTAAAAACCTAATTCTTTTTATCACTCGTTTCAATAGTTTAAATGCTAATAAATTATTTACAGCATGCATATTCAATTACCGTGTATCAAAAAAAGAACCTATGCTTTGCATCGTTAATATAATATCTAAAATTAGAATTTGTACTTTTAAAAAAATAAAATTATTGAAGGGGTGTATTAAAAAAATTTCCTTTTCAGCCAAAAAACTTGTTGACAGAAAATATAATCTAAATTTAAAAATCTGTTTCTTTTTTCACACTAAATAGTATTAAAGACGAGAACTCACTCAAAAATTTGTTAAATTAAAAACTTATTGCTAGTTTTAAAAGATAACCAAAAAAATAAACGATATTCATTTTTCCCCGAATGGACACACTTCAAGACGGCATGGTTTTTCAAAAACGATATGTCATCGAATAGTTGAGACCCATATTGTTGTCCCAATACTCCTCAGCATTAGTAGAGTAGCGAACGGCGAACAGCAACCTCTGTCCCGGCGACAAGTAGTAGCCACCAGACAGGCTAAAAGTGGCCGTAAATTTGTCACTCCAGCCGTCGCACGAGTTTGGTATGTAAGAGGCGAGCGCTTCGTTCCAATTGAGCCATTCGTTGGATGTGTACCGGACTGTGACTGATTTCTCGAACGATACATTCAATACACGTATAATGCAAGTGACGCTCAAATTGCCGGCGCTATTAGAAACGATACAATTTTCGAGACAGACTCGGTTAGTGCGTACGCGATCCAAAAAGCTAAGCAGAGAACCCGGTTGTATGAATTCGAGTATTAAATTAGTTTTGTTGAGTTGCGTTGTTTTACTCTGCGGTTGCATGAACCACGGCGTGGGCATTGGTTGCGGCTTTTGCTGCAGTCTGTTGAATGCCGACTGCGGCACAACAGGTAACTCGTCGGTCACGATATGTCTTACTGATTCCAAATCAAGACCGAGAGAATCGGCGAAACGCACAAACTTCTTGCGCGGCGTTCCGGGAGGCGTTTTACCTGTTTTGAGTGATGTGCTGCGAATTAATGGCGCGCGGCATATATTGTCGTCGTCGTCATCGTCGGTCTCGAAGCGGTCATTAATTTGTATTACCGGCGAGTCTGGTCGAACTAATGTAGTGAATCCTAATTGGTAAAACTTTTCTTCTAGTAATGCCTCGTCGAATCGTTTTTCTGCTTCATCGGGAGATGATAGCGGCGAAGAGCATAGCGTCGGCGGACCGCTATTGTCCTCATAATTATTGGTGTCATGATAGCTCGTTAATTGCGTTGTTTTAGATGAGTTTTGCGCTAACGATGCGTCTGTCACATCCTTATCATTGTTGAGAGTTGCGCTTCCGTTGCACAGCACTTGTCCATAATCACTACTATGACTGTCTCGAATACCGACTCCATTCACTTTATGACTAACATTATTATTATTATTATTATTATAACTATTAGTCAGTTTGAGGTGAAGTAATTCACTATTTGGTGATATTTGGTGCGTTCCACCATTAAATTCATTATTTTGCTGCTGATTGGTGTCGTTAATAATAGCTGTATTGTTGGATTGCAAAGAGGATACCACAGAATTCACAGCCACAACACTTGACATTTCTCAGTGTTTGCGAAAAAATATTCGACAGCTATTTATTATTTACTTGTGATATTTAGTTTCTCGACACACAAACTCGTAATAGCAATATATGACTAATGAATTAAAAGTCAGTTTCCTTACACGTGTTGTTTCAGTGTATTTCAGAGTATATAATCTGAAATTTAGGGGAACAGTCCAATTCGTTTCGAATACATGTTAACTGTAATGATACGGATAAAAACTAAATACAGTAATCATATGAATGATGAATGTTTCAAAAAACACGAGTTTCGATAGAGAGTCGAGTTATTAGATCCAGATATCAATTTTTTTATTACTTTTTTTTGTCGTTGCTTTATATTGACAGTTCAATTAAATTGAAAAATTATTAATATAACTTTTGATTATTAAAAAATGAAAATTTTACACTTTAAAACTGGATTAAAAGTAGTGGTAAGTTACTAATCATAAAAGTGATTGTCAGCGATAGATAAATTTAGATTCACAGCGAAAATGCATGAGTTTGAGAGCACTACTAACTTCGACATCTCTCTAGAAATAGCATTTTCTCTTCTCAACTACGCATCAAAACAAGAATTTTCGTTACGAAATCGTACGACTGCTGATAACAAATTTTTTTTGCCTCTCTAGCAGTTTAACATTTTAAAACGTACAGACTATATAGACTAGTTTTTATTTCAATTCTCTTCTTTGTAATACTGCGAGAGAACACTTTACATTTGGCCGTATATTTAGTTTTATCGTTTTCGCATCAAAACAAGAAAAATTTTTTCATTTAATCGCATCAGACTTTAAACTGAACGCAACAAAAATGCTCGTTTGCGAGAATGAACGCGAGAATATGTGTGCTGTGCTCAGGATTCGGAAAAGCGAACATAACGGGAATACGAGTTATTTAGTCTGCACTTTGGTATGGGATGCGCAGAATCTAAAAGCATGTTTAGCTCAACTGTAATGTGCATGCATTTCCAGTGAACACATTCCTGACAACAATTTCGTTGTTTTGTATATATATTTTCTTTATTATTATTATTCTTTTTTCTTCTCTCCATTGGTTTTAAAACTCCCACTTAAAGCCAAATCAAGTAATTATCTAAACATATTTTTATTTCTTTTCGAGAGATAGGAGAACGAGTCAGGAAAAAATAATACCAGTAAATATATTCGCACACATTGTTCAGAAAGAAAATAAAAATAAAAAATAGCAAAAAATCAGTGATTATACGGTTTTTACTTTGAACACATTGTTTTCAAGCACTTTAATGTGTGACGCATTAAAAACATGGTGCGATGAAGTCGCAGATCTGTGTTGGACTTGTTATAATAAATTGGGTAAAATACGTTCATTTTTTTCTTATTTTTATGTATGTATATATTTATACTGTCTATATATATTTTATTTCTATCTATAATTTTTTTCGTTAACAGCTAAACATTATTTTTTTCATTTTGACGTTTCCGTTTTTTTTCTCACTCGCTTTTTCCTTTTGTTAAAGATAATTCATGTAATCTGTTTATTTGTGTAAAACGTATTTAGATAACTGGGTAAATATTTAGAACAACTCGTATCGAACAGTGACATAGGTTTTAAAAGTGAAACTACAGTTCAATTGAGGTTTTATAATATCTTAAGATTTTAGATTCAAATTAAATTATATGTAAATTATATAAATTAAGGTTTATATAGAATGTAATTTGCGTTATAAAACATAATTGACTGTAATATGCAGTTAATTTAATTTATATTTAATTCGAGTTTAATTTAATTTAAAATTAAAGATTTGATGGCAAAAATTTTTTTGCATGCCTAACATTAACAGCAACACAACAAATACTACAGTACTGTAAACAGTGTCATTCATTTTCACTATAAAAAACCAGACACACGGTCTTTTAAATATATTGCCCAATTTCACATATACCTAGTTTGTGACACGAAATTTCAAGGAAAAAAGTAAAACTTTTGAGGCGAAAAAAACAACATTTTTTACAGACTCTAAGAAAAGGTAAACAAAATTTTGAACAATCTTTGCTCTTTGCTGCTGCGATAAGACAAAAATGCGAAAACTGAAATGAGTTTGTTATCCCTACCTGTTTGCTTAACGCTGTCAAATACTGGATTTTTATCTCTTTAAAAACGTCGTTTTGCCTAAAAACAAAAATTATAAATTATAATTGATTGTGTTAACAACAGCCAATGCTAACGACTGTCCAACAAAAGTTTATTAAACTGTTATATAAGTGGCGATAAAAAAATAATGATAATCAAAAATGTTTTCTAGAATCAACTATCGACTTTTTCAATGTTACTAATTTCATAGTAACGATGAGTCGGGCATGCGTTCCGACACTCGAACAATGCTGGTCTACGTGATAGCGAAAGCCCATAAACCATAAATTATTAACCATTTCTTACAGTTTTGGTTATGTGTCAGAAACAACACCAAAAACGAAATTCTTACGGAAAAAAAAATATTTTTACATAATTATTCAAAATTAATAGTTACGGCAATTACTTATGTGTAATTTAAATGCGATGTTGAGTTTAAAACTTATAAATTCAAATTTGTTAACACATATAAAGATAAATTATAAGCTTATTCACGGTATATCTGTTTGTTTTTGCGCACACATTAAATAACGTCTTACAATACTGTGCAACACAGAAATTTCTTGCACAGTCTCTCTCTTTCTCTCTATCTTTCACTCGCTATCATCATATATCATATTTAACTCCGAAAATGACTTTTCACTGTACTGTAGTGTTTGATGCATAAACTTCCACAAAACATTGTCTGAGAGAGTAAGTCAGAAGTCGGTTATGTAATGCATAGCATAGTCGGTCAGTTAGTGTGGCTTATCTTTAAGACATGAGTTAGTGATAAATTATGCCTACATATAAAGATATACACAGCGATGCATATAAAACATTGGTTTATTAGAAATTAATATTTAGTTCACAAACCGAAATAAAAAGTAAAAAATTACGCACAAAGAAGTTTTTAAAAAAGTCATAGCAATGTTGTACGAGTGTGTTGTGTCAGGCTATCATAAGAATATAAATTATTCACTAATTTATATTCTATTTTTAAGACACCATATTTTAGTTTGCAGTACATTCTGTATATTCTGTTGTTTTTTGTAGTGTGTATACATATACTGTAGATAAATTGGTAGATCGAGATCGAGAGATATAGACTAAGCTCGTTTGGAATTTACAACATTTTTCTTGTTTATTCTTTTTTTACGATCTGAAGAGACAAGTTTAAAGGTTGAAGATTTTATAGCTTTATGCAAAGTACGATTGCTTTAAATTATATTTTTTCTTCTTCGACTTTTTTTATGGAAATAAAAAAAACGCAGCACACAATGAAGTACACATGTTTCATCATAATGTCATAATTACGTTCTGTGGTTCTGCAAACACAACATATCAAATCAAAGTGCGTTGCGTTGCGTTGTGTGTGCGGATCGTAAATAAAGACGTTTTTTTGCTCTCTGGCGAAACACGTTTTGCTCTAAAACTGAGAAATATTTCGGAAACACCTTAATTCACAAATTAATTTTTTTCCTTTTCACAAAAATGAGGCTTATAAATAATTTTAACTGCTGAATGCAAAAAAACCAAGAAAAATAATTAGTTAATTATTTTTGTTTATAATAACTAGGAAATTCCGGAAAGCCAGCAACAGAAAGAGAGTACACTGTTTTAGCCGCTATTGTGTTGGAAAATAAAACCGATAAAAGTAAACAATTAGTGTGTTTAACCACTGGAACTAAATGTGTGACCGAAAACCTACGCGATTACACAATAGTTGACTGTCACGCCGAGTCATTGCTTAAGCGAGCGTTCAAACGACACTTAATAAGTCGAATAAAATATGGTTTACCAGTGGATAATTTCACTGTTACTTTCTTTATAAGTCAACTGCCGTGCGGTATCGTTCAACGATGGAAAGGTGCCAATAAGCACAATGTTTTAGAGGATTATTCCGCTAAAGGAATAAATAGAAAACCTGGCCGCGGAAAGTTATGTCCGAAACCTTCGTGTATTAATAAAATTTCTAAATGGAATTTATTAGGACTTCAGGGGAAATCACTGATAAAATTTACGAAAGTTATTCGTATCGACAATTTATTGATCGGGAACTGCGGTAAAAATGGTGAATTTGACGAATTACAGCTAATTAATTCGCTGCGATTTACCGACAATTGTCAGACATTCAATCTCTTCGATTTCAATCATTTACCGAAAGTTTTATTCTGCGAAAAGTTTCGCCATCAACAGTTCATCAAAACCGATAACGAAAATAGTGCAGCGCCAGCTTCTATTGTTATGTGGTTGGAAGGTATGATTTATTTTAATTATTGTATTATTCTGTGCCCGTTCTAAACAATAACTGCTAACACAATGGAAAAGTGTTTCAATTTAGTTTGTTTGTTTTATCTTAAAAAAATTTCACTAAATTTATTATTTTTATATTGACCTTATGATAAATTGTTTCATAATGTCAAAGAACCAAAAGTTTATCTGTATTTAATTTTTAGAGCGTGTTGACACTGCCGTCGTAATAAATTTTGAAATGTCATTCTGTTTGTCGCGACAAACAAAATATGGAACATAGTGTTGGTTCCAACGCTGACACACTCTCAAAATAAAACACTAGATCTCAGATATATTATAATTTTTGGATCAACTCATGTAATTTGTTTCATTCTTGCGTTATCTAAGAGAATCTTATTTTTCATGAACTAACTACAGAGTGTTAACTCAAAGAGTGTTATTATTCAATATGAAATTAGGAAAAAGTAAATTATTTTAAAAACTTAACCTTCAAAGTTAATTTGTTCATTTGCACCAATCTTTTGTTTACAATATCGAGACAACAAACGAATATTTTAGATAAAAGTTCTTTTTTTAGCTTATCAGTGTGTACTTTATTGTACTTATGTATTTATTAATTATTTTATCTTTTTTTTGTGCGTTAAATTGTTTTATTCACCTATAATTACATTTTATTATAAAAGTTTTAAAGTTAATTGAAACAAAAAATTGAACAAATATCTAAAAGATATATGTACACAATTTCAGTTATTTTAATGCAGACGCTAAAAATCAGACGACATTCGGGTGCCTTTATTTTGTTATATAAAGAAATTTTATGTAACAGTACATACATATTTTTAAATGTTATGAGCTAACGCATGATGAGCTAAAAATACACTCCTTATGATAATGTATGCAAAGTAATATTAAAGTTTAATTCAAGGCAAACACTAATCTGCAATATTTTGTAAATAACATAATAAGATTGAACTAAATTATCGTTTACTAATCATTTCTTTATTATTCATCATAAATATTTAGAGTTCGTAATTCTATATTTGTATACATTTTCTATACTATAAACTCCGTAATTATATTCTGTAATCATATGGTTTTGATATTCTGTCCGTCAGCTAATCACTCGCCTCTCGTTTTATGAATAGGATATAAAATGATATTATTTTTCGTTATGTAAGATTTTATATGTTGTCGTGTCTAACGTTTTTGAATTTTAAAATATTAAGCTAATAATTATTAGAATTTATAAAAAAAGGATTGATAAAAATCCTTAATTTACAATAATTATTTATTTCGGAAAATTTATAGATTTAAATCTTACTTTAACCTGTATTAAATGTGCATCTATAAATAGCTCATCCATTTTTTTATTAAAAAAGCCTATTAAATGTGGGGTAAAACTCAAGAAAATCAGTATTATTTCGAATTTAAATTAATTTAAATATCATTTGTTCTCAAAGTGGTAAAAAAAATTTTAAACTTAGTATCACTTGACAACAAAAATCAAATATTGAAAAGCAATTAATCTAAGTTAGTTATATTTAATTTTATTAATAAACAAAAATAAAATGCTAACAAAAACATAAGTATTTTCAGTAATAAAAACATTATTTCTTTATTATTAGATTTCTGGAATTTAAAATGTATTTATATTTGTGTGCAAAAATTGCCAGATTTTTTTGCATCCATACTCTTTCATAGTGTTCACCCTTGTGTTCTCCCCCTTATCTAATTTTCTTTATATTGCGTAAATATTGTGTCAATGATTGTGTCAAAAAATGACGATAAAACTGAAGAGTAGTGTAGAAGAAATTTTAGCCGATAGATACGAGTTTATCGGTAAAAAATATCTCTTTAAGTCTTATGGTCTTTTTTTCTTGTACAGTATAGGATCTAATATTTTTATTTTATCATCTTTTCTTTCTGAATGACATATAATAAAAATAATAAATTTAATATAATTCAGAAAAACAGTTGTACTCTTGTATTTGATAATAAAAAAAGTTGAATAATTCATTGACATTTTAGAATAAAATGGAAAATTTAAGTTATATAAAAGGAAAGTAAGAGTGCGGCACAACAATACCTTGACATTAATTGAAACAAAAAGCTCGTCAATAGTAGAAAACGATTTTAAAGCGGTTTTTTAGCATTAAAAGATGATTTAAATTACCGGTAAAAAAAGAGTGATGTTCACTCGCATAACGTAGTATATCTTGCCCTTGAAATTACCATTGGCACCAATAAATCATTGCTTATAATTAAAAGATTATTTATTCAAGTTGTTTTCAAAGCGCATAACAAATTTTATCGCACCGAATATAGTATAGTATATATGCATATAAAAAAAACTTTATTCCCATTAAACAGATTTACATTTTCGAGCGTAAATACATATTAAATAAGATTGTTTCTATTATTTTCATGCTAAACTTGACTGTGGGACCGAATGTTAAATTTAAGCTCTCTCTCTATCTCTATCTGTTTATATTTTGGCACTTTTTTCAAGGCAAAGTGATTTTCAGTACATCTCTTTTTTTTTCAATGCAGTTGCGTTCGAAATCATCGCAAATCAGAAAAATGCATCATTTCGAGTATTTTTTAAAAAATTATTTTCAAAAAATTTTTTAGGCTATTATTTATTTTTAACGATAATTAGAAACCTATACGTTAAGTTTAAATTTAAAAAAAATTTAAAATATTTTTTTATCGTAATTAAATAAGGTTATTATAAGGTCGCTTCTATTTCGTGCTTATAAAACTAGAGGAATTCTTTTAATTTGTTAAACTTTCCAGTTAACTCTCTAATAAATAGTTTTGAGGTCATATTTTAACTAGAAATTAATAACTTCTAATGACTAAATAAAAAGCGATAAAAATATTTTTAACGCTAAAATTTTTTTTATTTTTACATGTGAAAAATATTCAAAATATTTATATATTTCTAATATGCATTTTGAAGAGAGAATTTTATATTATAAAACATTCAGGTAATTTGAGGTAATATAAAATTTAAATACATCGCCATAATTTCATGTTTACTTTGCTAATAACTTTGCCATAAATATGCAGAAATTGCCAAAAGGATAGTGATTTATATATATTTAAAAACGACGGCATACATACTGAGAAAAAAAAATTAAAATAACGTTCAGACTATAATAAAAAATCTTCTTTTAATTTTTTTCCCCTCAGTTTCGGTTTGAAAATAGATATCTGTGTGTGAGACTCGGATTTTTTCAGCACAAAACGCTTTCGCGTAGAATTTTTTCTTTTCAAGTCGTAAAGTTTTAAGAAACTAAAGAACATTATTTCAGTTACACCCAGTGTTTGAGTGTGTGTGTCTGTTATTTAAAACTTATATAACATAAAAATATCTTAGCAGCGTATTGAGGAAATTATTCAGAAAAATTTATTGCATTTCATAATAAAGCGCATCCACTGTTTTATTATTAGGGAATTGAAAATCGTTAATTAACGATTGTTTTAAAACGTTATAATTTCATGTTAAAAAGGGCTTAGAGGCTGAGTATAAGCCGAATTAGCTTTTTTCAAACAAACGAATCAAACGATTTTTGACTTTGTAAACGATTTTTAAAATACTAAACGGTTTCAAACTATTTCAAACTATTT
>JAQIVF010000995.1:0-16385 GCA_034698365.1 Steganacarus magnus
TCGATGTAAATAAATACAAACTATTATTTAAATGCATCTAAAGATGTGAACTGCTTGCTATTTAAGCTGTTATACTTTATGTTTAATAAATAGAAACAGAGGACATATCATAAGCAAAGACATGACTTTATCGGACTAAAAACTATTAAAAATCGGTCGAATTATCGCCTATAGCTCAATTAAATCGAATTAAAAAATCGCAGCAAAAATTTTTGACTTAATTATGAAGTTATTTTAATTTTCATTCAAAAATTTATTATAATATCACATATCAACAAAATTACTAAACTAAGTAACAAAAAAGATACAAACATTCTTAAAACTGTATATGGTTTTTATAAAATTGAATTAATTAAACTCTAATTACCAGAATTAATTAACGTATGTGCAAAAAATTTGGAGGTTTTAATTTTCAAATAAAAATATGCTGTGACTGAAAATATATGTCAATATACATATCAATTTAAAGCTAAGGATGTATACTAACCACGGATGTTGTCTATTTTAAGGTCCGTATTGTTGTAAAAAATTAATATATATATTCCCTAACAATGTATTTACTTAATAATAAAACGCGCCTACTGAGCGTAAACTTACCTAAATCTAATAGATAAAAGAATTTACAATACGGACAACAACCCTAACCACTTCTATCATAATAATTTGCCCTTAAAATATTGTTTTGAAAATGGTCGACTAAGAAATCCAGTTGGCGTAGTAAACGCTAAACTAGAATTAATGGGTTAAATAATCAGAATGCTTGTGGTCGTAATGAAAGGTTAACAACAGTCCTACTAGCAAATAATTTTAACACAGCATTAGACATCATAATATTATGCGGATCTAAGATAGTAGGCTTCAGTAATCGAGTTTAAGCAGCAGGGTTACCGGAAATAACCACCGGAAGTGGAAATAAACAAATTAGGGTACAAAATAGAAGTAATAGAAAACCGAAATGACGGTTTACCAGTTCCATCAGCCGAAAAACTTCTTAGAGAGTGGAAAGCCAAAGGAATACTCCAAGAAAAATTTAATATATTCATAAAGACAGTATTATCGATAAAGTAAAAAGAAAATAAAGTAACCCATTCTCCCATTTAACGGGAGTATTCTCTCCCAATGAGGTTGTCGTTTCAAATACCGCAAAAGTTCGAATCGAACAACGATATGAGCATAATGAAAACGTTTACCAACGACAACGCGATTTAGCGAATAAATAAGCGGAGAAATGAAAAAACGACATGATAAAAGTCAAAGCGAATTACTGCTCGAAATCAAAAAATAAAACTGCGAGTTATGGAAAGCGAAAGAGAATTAAACGAAAATTTAGATATGATCCGCAAGGAAAGTTGCGAATTCGATCGCTTTAATAAAAAATGGTCTGTAAAATGACCATCTAATCGCGGAGAACGCGAAAATTCGACAATATTACGAAACAGCACATAAATTGGGTTGAAAACGTCAAACCGAAACTTCGAGTTGCAGACGTCGAATCCGGAGCCATCAAAATCATTGTTTATCAACCTCATCGGTGTCGAATTCAGAGTCAATGGAAATAACACAAGTGTCAACTTCCCACCAAATAGTGGAACCAACAACGACTCATGAAGAAGTAATGATTCCGGCACTTTTTCAAATAACCGACAGCACTGTTCAGTGTCCTTCGGTCAACACAAACCTGATTACATTCATTACTTGAATATCATAGGAAAAAGCCGCAAATATCTGGGTTACGGATATACCGTGAAATATGTAAAAGTAAGCCAAACGAATGAAAGTCAACTCCAACTTGAATGGTATATACAATTTCATCTCAGTTTATCATCTCAACAAGTAATTCACTCCATAATCAGTACAACGAATCGAATCCGAAACCAATCACTTCATACGCTAACGGGAAATTCCCGCACTTTGTAATACTATCACAAGACCCGAATCGAAATTCGATTACATATATACATATCAAGATCTTTACTGATGAAAAGTTCGATACGATGGTCGAAGAAACCGACGAATTCAAAAATCATCGGACCATGATTTCTTAGATGGTGAAGATGGCATCAAACGCGAAATCGCGACCAATACTGACGAGCTCTCAAAAATTTAATACTATATTTTTATATCTCTATTATAACCGTCTAATATATAAGAAGTTTCTTAAATTATTTAAATCAACTTAACAGTTGAGTGTTGATATGTGATCGACGACGCATCTCGTTTTCTCACGTGAGTCCTGCGCGTCGTTACAGTACTGAAGTGGTGCGAGAGGTCGCACACGCGAAAGCGTCAGCCGCAGAAGCGTTAAAAATTTTAAAAATTATTTTTATATAACTTTCTTTATATCTGCTATCATTGTAAAACTTTTATAAGTTATTATAACTGTATTAAATCTTATATAATGAAACAACTTGAAGGCATTTTCCTTGAAGTGTAAGCTCTGAAAACTTGTAAAAGCCTATTAAAAGTTTACACTTTGGGTCTAAAGCCTCTTCACAGACAATGAGGTGATTTGTTCTCACTCTTTGATTGTGTCAATGGTCGCGATGATCACCTCGTGTGGTGAGTGACAGCTCTTACCCCCTATTTTTTTATATAATTATAAGAAACCGTTAGCTTTTTGTCATTCGTTTTATGTCATTCGTATATCTCACGTCCTGTTAATGCATATTTTAATTTTATAAATTATTGTATTTTAGTTTTTGTGCGCTTCAATAAATATTTATTTTTTTAATTGTCGTTTGGTTTATTTAAATCCGATTAGGATTGTGGTGTTCACTGATCAGGTCAACGACCCCAGGGTTTTATTACAGCACATTATTATTACGAGGTGCGTTACGTATCGTTGTTTAACTACAATTGTAATAAACTATTAGGTTTTTTGTTTTAACTTTAATTCTCAACGGGTATTTCTATTTTATTATTTTTGTACAAAAGTTTTCGTGCGCTATACGTAATACATATTTTGTTTATCTGTTACAGTAGTGAGTGTTCAGATCACAGAACATTAGCTTTCATCACAGCTTGCAAAGTAAAATCGATTTGAAAAGCGCACCGTTAACATCGTTAACATCGTTAACAAGACTGTTGTTTATTATTGTTTTAATAAATATTGAATTACTATTTGCAATACTAAAAAGTAAAATTGAACTCTAAATTAATAATAAGTAATACTTTTTTGTATTTAGAATAACAAGATTGAACTCGTTTTGTAAATCTATTGATTGAATTGAATCATTGATAGCGCGATGAAGATAAACGAACGCACATTAGTATTGGTGGCGAATTCGTCGCAATTACCGGTCGATCGAATGGGATGGCTGTCCAAAAGGGGTGAAACGAATCGCGCGTTTCAGAGACGATGGTGTGTTCTCAAGGCTAACCTTTTCTATTACTTCGAGCGACAAACAGATCGCGAACCGATTGGTGTCATTATATTAGGTATTCATTATTATCTATTTTAATATTATTATTTGATTGTAATTGATTGGTTGGCTTAGAGGGATGTCGAATCGAATTGGCGGACTACGAGACGGAAACGTTTGCGTTTAAGATCGAGTTCGGCGGTGAAGGCAGTCGTACGTACACTTTCGCGTGCGCTCAGCAGCAGGAGATGGAACTGTGGATGAAAGCGTTAAGTTGCGCATCATATGACTATCTAAAGATGTTAGTGTCAGAAATGCGACGACAGTTGGACGACATAAACGAAGCCGAACGGCGCAGAAAGGCGTTGACCGATCGATCGCAACCACTCTCGCGTCACAGCGTTCGTCTCAATCCATTTGACAGCGAAACCAGTGATCTAATAGACCTGCAAGAGAAGAGAGCGTCTGCCGCACAACAATCGCAGAATACGTTCACTCGAAGAGCGTTCTCAGAAATTCACGAATATTACGGTCTTAAGTTTAGGCCGTATTTAGAAGAACAACGCGCTAAACACGAGATTAATCTTATTTAAAATATAGACTTAACTTAGAAACAATTCAGAAAAATATTTTTAATAATTGTAAACAGTTTTTTTATTTTTTTAAAAATTCTATTATATTTATTTAACTTAAAAATATTGGTTGAGTTTCGACAAATAACACAAAGAGAAATATTTTTCAGTTTTATTATTTTCAATTTTGTGATAATAATCCCAACTATTTTTCTTAAAAGAGATATATATATTTACAAATAAAAATTATAAAGTTCACGATAATAATTAATTAATCAATAATAATATTTTAATAATAGATTTTTCAAATTAATTTTCATTTCTCGAAAATGCATTCGCTTTTTGTAATATATGTATATTTTTATATATATATAATTGTATTTACAAATAATTATATTTGAGGCGAAACTCGATTCGGCCTTTTGGTGCAAAATAAACAATGTTAGGACCAAATAATGATTTGATCTGAAATACAAATCGATTCATTTCAAATTGTCATTATTAATCAATTCTATATATATATAATATATATCTAAACATTAGGCATGATTTTCAGTTTTTTGTGATTCATCAAAATTCCATTACACAATAAGCGTTTAAACAACAAATATATTAAATTTTTTTCATATATAATATTTATAATTATTTATATATCAATTACAGTAATAATGAATTCACGGTAGCGTTTTGGCAGTGGATTAGGAAAGGGTGTATGAAAAGTGGTAAAAGTTTTGTTTTTATTATTTTGGTTTGTGATATTATTATACAATATATAACTCGAATGATCACCGACTCCTTTGGACCCATGCCTTTCGCTACTGATTTAAGAAACGCAATAAAGCAATAGCTTATCGCAGTTTTAACTACAACTACGTGTAAGTAGTTTTTTTAATTAATTTTTATAATAATTCTGTACAATGAAAATGGATAGAATAGGAAGATAATTTAGGGAAGGTTTTGAAAATGGTTACACGTAAAGATAAGATTCTTTTAATAATAAATCTCAGAATAAATCACTGATTAAAGAGAATCCCAATAATCAACTGAATTCACCGAAAAACTATATACAAATAAATTACTTATTCAACTATTATTAACGTTTACTAATTTAACAAAATGTCACCAAAACGAACAATATATGTATCAATTAACTAATGAATGATCAGTTGGAATATTATAATTGTTGGTTCAGTATAAGCTTATACTCTACAGTATGTGTCAATCCATGGTTTATGGCATTAATAATAATCATTCCATTTTCGTCATCAAAACTTAAGTCTAATATTTAAACGAATATCGCATTTTGAAACCAATTTTGATGAAAAGATTCTGGTATTTGCCGACAATTTCAAGGCTTGTAATAAATCATTGTACTAAATCATTGCCTGTACGGTATGGTAGAGCTGCATCAATATCTGTATGTGAACAGGAAGGCAAGACATGCGGTCGTGAGTCGTTGCATCCAATGATAGCCACGATAATGCATTATAACCCTCGAGCACACACCTAAAAACAATTCAAAACAAATTTAATCAACATTTTTAAGATAATGCATCTAAAATCACTTTTAATACATTGAACGTTACTAGACATAAATTAAATTACTGCACCGCTAACGAGTGTTATGCAGACATTCATATCTATGTAAAATGTTCAGTTTATTTTACAGTAACTAACATTGTATTTGGGGGAAAACGCTGCGCTCCCACAGTGAGTTGACTTGATTTACTGTTCTAGCCTTCCGGTGTCTGATAAGGCAAATGTTATCTTACTAATCAAACACATCAAAATATTTATTGTGCAAAAGTTTTTAAATAAATGAACTCAAAATTTATTATTTCCGCAAAAATTTCACAATTTAACGTTTCGATTGAGTTCCGAACAACAAAACATATTCAAGTAATGTTTATATTTTTAAGAAATATATTACTTATAGATATTAAGAACAGCGTGCATATGATTTTATCTCAACTTCCATGCAATAAAACATTGTCAGTGAATTTTAAATAATTTTACAAATTAAAAACTTTTAAAAATAAGCATAACTGTAACAAATAATGATAATAATTGTTTGATTACCTCAACACATCTGTTGTTAAGTTGGAGTCAAGTGAGTGGTAGTTTCGAATGTTTGAATGAAGAATGTCATCAGAATTTTGCTGAACTAATGGAGTGTGAATTAACAATGCTGACTAGAAGTGAAAAATAAACTAATTAATAATTACCGAACAAATTGACGCAAACTTTTATAATACCTTGAGAAATACTGGACAAGAATTTTCCATATGAGGGCATGACGACCAAAACCATCGCGGAAGAGGACCGGTGCGAGCAGTTGATACATAAAACCCAAGAGCCAACGGCTGTTGTAGAAGTTGAGTTGGTTCGTCTTGAATGTCACCTCCGAGTACATTAGAAACCTGAACAAAAAAGAAATATATTTAAAGATACGCACTAATAAATCTTTAAAAATATTTATCTGCATAAAGATACCATACCTTTAAAGATCCAGATCCTCCATACCCGGCTTGACGGTTACCAGGACTATCAGGCTGTGATAAACCGTCACGTCTCGGCGATCCGAGACCAGGACTTTGAGGTGGGCTTTCTGTCCACTGAAAAATATCGTTAATATCATCTTCTACCCTCAAATCAGGATCGTCTAATGCTTGCAATAAATCATCTTCGCCTAAATTAGCTCCCAATGGATCGATAGAAAAACTAGCGTGAGATGATTGAGTAGTGGCTGAAGTAGGAAACACTAAAATATGAGTACACGATGCATCCTCTGGCGTCGATAAGCTACAAGTGTTACTGCTAAACCTTTCGTCTGGCGTGTAATGATCGGGAAAAACGCGGAGAGCTGTGTCAGCTTCCAGTGATATGAGACACGCCGAGAATATGGAGGGCTGATCAAAAGGGGTCATATACGAGCACTGCCTACACATTTCGCGCAACTGACGACTATATCGTAACAAACTTTTCTTGCTCAACAGAAAAGTCCATTCCTTTAACTCTCCGTGACCTATCCTTCCTAGTCTACCAATAACTAATCTCCACGGTTGTACTGACTCAGACATCACAGTTTGAATAAAGCGCATTAACTTTTCGAGTCCGAACTTTTTAACGCACGCTTTTCTGCGTCGCGTTCTGTTAGGAATTTCGATATTAATGCATGTCGTTTCTAATATATCTCCCTTATCATTAGTACAAGACGCTACCAGCCATCTCTGATCTTCAGTTAAACAGTAACACACATAAAGAATCTGAGATTTTTCTCTTCTATCACCAAACATTTCTCCCAACTCTGTCTGTTTGTCTTTCAAAGGCGCTAAAATAAATGGTGGCGTGAAAACGCGACTAATATTACACGACGGATCTTTGCTTTTAAGGAATAAGTCGTAAGCGGCCGCTGGACCAAAGCCCGTCAAACTCTTAACAGTCGACTGATGAATCAACAACTGTCGGCACTGAGCAAATACTGAAAACGCTAATTCTTTTAATTGATCCTGACGTGTAGTATCGTTCATATTTTTACCATTACATAATATCGAATCTAATGATACCAACTGCAGATGAATGCTGTTGTGAAGATTTTCGGGAATAGAGCTGAGTATTTGTGAATAACACCGAAGTAATCCAACACTTGATAACCGATACAAATCTTTATCTATTGAACCATAAGTGAACGGTTCGATTATATATATAACTATAGCTGGCTGTTTATGCGGATCTTCGTCCTGATCACACTCTGACTGTTGATTTTGTTGCTGCTGTTGTTGCTGTGACTGTTGCTGCTGTTGTGACTGATTTGGTGACGAATATTCAGACTGATTTTCATCGTTTAACTTCTCAGTTTGGTTAATATCATTAAGTGGTGCTGGAGAAGCATTCGATTGTTTATTAATTGTATTATTAAGTGCTGAATTAACAGATGTACCGATATTATTACAATTAATATTTGTACTATCATTTGACTGTTTAATTTGATTAGAATCGAATAATGATTTATCAAGTGTTTGATTACTTAATTGAGGCGCTAAATGGTAACGACAGGCTTGAGCGTACATTTTGAGTTTCGTGGCAACAGTTCCATCTCCTATTTGATTGAACCATTCATCTACTGGTTCATCAGCTAACTTTTTAAGAGTGAGTTTTCCGACTCTCATTATACCATCTCTAAGTACTTTAGCGATCGGACAATGCTTTCCCAAACGAAGCATTTCGTAAGTTGTACTCAATTCTTTAAAGAAAGTTCTAACGTGTGATAAAATGTAATCATTTTCAGGCGAAACAACAATATAAGCGATATCACGAGAAACGGAATAAGGCTCAAGTGACAGCTTTTCCCAAAATTTGAGGGCAAATGGTGATAATGCAACTAAATCCTTGTCATAACCAACTAGAAGCGATGGAATGGGCTGCGGTTCGCATTGGTCTTCAGTACCACGACCAGCTAATCGGTGAAATTGTCTCCAAGTTAACGGACCCGATACTGTGTACGTCACGTCCCACATCTTTGTCTTTTTTCTTTGAACAGATTCTTGCATAAGCGGTTGAAGTTGTTTTAATACATGCATCACTTCTTGATTATTAGATGGAAAATTTGTTACTTTAAAAGACCACTCGTGCAACATATTCTTATTGATGGGGTCATCGGTATGATTCTGCATCATTCGATGATTATTCGCTATGTTATCGACATAAAGCTTTGCAGTTAACAATGCACCAAAAGTTACTTCACAACCGTCTCTATACGAAAGAGCCATTGGATTACGAAATGTTTTAATTGATATATGAGTACCAGTTTCACTAACGATATTGTTTTGTTTACTATTTATGATATCATAATGAACTGCTTTTGAAAGAACAGATGACGACGAAAACACATTATTACATTGCATGGCCAATAAATCAACGATCATTGGAATCACATGATCGCACTCATTCACTATTTCTCGAACTTCTTTATTAATTTCACTATTATTCGCATTCAATTCAATAGCAGCTAAACTTTTCTTTTTCAATCCATCGCAAGGATCATACAAAACACCAGTGACTTCCAATTCGTCTTCATAGAAAAGACCAGCAAAATGACTGTTATGTCGATTAGTGACAGCACTGAACCCACAGGTACACCTGTATTGCGATTCGTCGTAACCTCCCGGAACTAAAGAGTCTGGCAAATAGACGCCAACATCATTGCCCTTTATATTCATATTGCACACACAAATGGAACAACTTTCAAAATTATGATCTTTAAATAAATTCAACATTGAGTCGGAAAGTACTAAATTAACGATCAAACTGTGCGCTTCTGGATATAGTGAAATAGCAGTCGTGTCGTGCATATTGTTTCGATTTAAATACGCATTTTGCTGCGATTGTATGCTATACTGCATCTGAGGTGGAATAGCGTTTGCAGGAGACATGTGTGGGTGTGGCGATCGATGAGACATGTAAGGCTGATAATAGTTCACGTGTGCTACTTCTCCGGGATAGTTGTTTGGGTGATTCGGATGATAATGAGGTAATGATGATTGATGACCAATATGTTGACCATCCATTGTCATGTATAACGATTGTTGCGATTGATGAACGTGTGTGTGCATGGCATTAGCCATTTGCTGTGTCGGTTGACTCATATGCACCGGCGATAGATTAGGCCGCAAACGATTACCGCCACCAACGGGCGAATACTGAAAACTTGATGAATTATTCTGTACTGCGCACATCAGTCGTGTCATTTGCTGCTGAGGCATATAATTACCAGCATTTTGTCTTTGAGGAGTTACGTGATTATAAAAAGTAGATATTGTCTTTGATTTCAATTGATTCAAATGGCTTTTTCCTGTTGTTTGAATTTGTTGCGGTGTATTATGTGTTATTTGGTTTGGCAGTGATTGCTTGTAAATACAATCGATGGGAAGTGTTTGTTGGTGTGGAATATTTGAAAGCGGAGCGTATTTTGATGATGTAATAATCATTGATTGAACCGCTGGCTTATATACGAACCAATCCTATCAATAAATATCGAATTAGAATTCACATCATCCGAAAAATATTAACAAGCATTACCTTAGAGTTTTCGACAGTGATTGGACTGCAAGGATTGATATTGTCATCTATTATAGTAGAATCGGGTCCAATAAAATTATTACAAGGCGATGGAGCCATAGGCTCTAATGAGGGAGGGGTTGGAAACATTCGAGTCAATTCTGCAACACCTAAAATATTAGCAGAACTCGTCGAACTACTTTTGATGGATTTTGGGTGATCTTCCATAACTGTTCCTCCAACTATCACTGCATTATTCCCTGTATTTCGATTCGAATTTCCTGATGGCGTTAACGGTGCTTGAAATATCTCTCCATCGTTGCTGTCTTCGCCCGAAGATGTATCAAAAATCTGGTCGAGATCACTATAAGAAGCAACCAATTCGTTCTCTCGAGTAAATACTTTGGCGGTCTGCGGAGAAGTGGCAGAAATCTCTGATGAATTTAAATTCGATTTTGGAGTATCTTTAATGGTTTGTGAGTTGTGAACTGTCATCGCTATGTCGGGTGAAGTGGCGTTACAATCATGATTGACGTTTGCTTCGTGAACGCTCTCCTCTTTCACCACCACATGATTGTAATATGGAACGCTCTCATCAAACTCATTGAACTCGTATGGGTCTTTAGTTTTTGTTAATAAATGAGTATCATTTACTTCATTGCCATTTACTAATTGTGTGCCATTAATGCCTGATTTTTTTCTATTAAAATATAATTCATTGACGCTATACCTTCGCAAAGATTCATTTACATTATGACATTTAATTCTCCTATTCTTGGGCTGTGGTATATCCCACATGTTTGTAATATCATTCAAATGACTATAATCATACAATAATCCATTATGTATTGGATCGCTGTCATTGTCATCATAAGTGCTGATTGCAAGAAATGGTCGCTTCACGCCATTCACTTGACACGATTGGTTCGAATTCACAACCGGTAATGAGCTGTTGCCCATCATTGATGACATAGTGGCTGATACTGATACTGATGATGTTTGGTTTTGCGATGAATCCACATCCGAAGATTGTCCGCCTGGTGTCCACTGATTCGCAACTAAACCAGGAGAATCTTCGTTCATATTAGTTCCCATACCAGATTCTTTCAGTGAAGATAATGAATGGTTTGGCGATAACAGTTGTTCCAAATGTGTCCTTTCTTTATTATTAGCTGGCATTGGACTTGGATTTGTTGCGTTCGAAGCAAACTGAGCTTCAATGCAACTCACATTTGACTCTTCTTTGATGACATGCGGAGAAAGTGATAAATTTGTTTGCTCGCCCACAGAAGACGATGGATTGTCCATATTAAGCGATTGCGACAATGAATGTGGTGAATCAACTCCATTACCACCTGTTGGAGTTGTAGCTGTGGATTGCAAAGACGGCAAACCTCCGCCACTAATTGGACTTTTATATGAATATGTGGGAACAGATGTCGGTTGTGATATAGAACTTGAAACACTAGGGTTTGTGGCTACTATTGCATTGTTCGAGTTTTGCGCACATGAACTCTCTGTCGATGAATTCAACGCAGAGTTCAAATCAAATGATGAATCAAATACTGGACTCCTTCGGTGAAATGGCGCAGAATTCTTAACTGATTTCGGTTTACTATCGCTTTTATCGGCCTTTTTGTTAGAGTTGCCGATTGAGGTGGAATTAGCATTAAGCGAAGAACTGGAATTACCGAATTTGGACGCATTCGTCCCCTTTTTTGCTTTACATCGAAAACAGTTGCAGTTAGGTTTGCAACTGCACGGATCGGTCACATTCCAAAGCGCGATATTAGTGTTCACATCGTCAATATTTTCATTATTCTTTACTGATAGATATGTTGGCTGTGCAGATATATTGATCTCTTGACTCACATTGTTCTTAAACAAAAATGTATTTGAAGGTATTTGTTGATGATATGGAGAAAGTAATGGTTTACTACTAGTAACACAAACATTTTCGATTATTTCTACATTGTTTGAATTGGTGCCACTTTTCGAGTTTGTCTTATTCGCCGTTAAGTTCTTCGATTTTTGCGCTAAATTATGCGATTCGTCTGATTCTGTCTTAAACACATAACAAAGAGGATATTTCATTCTAAACCCGCCAACAATTACTTCGACAACATCACCAAAAGTTGTGGAACAATTAGAGTAATCACTAGTACTAATATCAGTAGTAAAATGTTGAGGCAAACTTGATGTTTGTGTGTTGATGTGATGAGAGGAGTCTTTATTAGATGATGATGTTAATAGAGTTACGGGATATATTTGTCTCCATTCACTCAAAACTCTTTGAACTGATGGATCAGAGTCTTTATAGCTTTGACCAGTTATAACACCGGCGAGACCATAGGGTCCCAAAATAACTATAGATATAACAGTTATTAAACTTATTCTTATTTATCTAATCGTTTTTTTAAAATACCTTTCACTCCATTTTGTAAGCCTTGCGCTAATTGTAAATCAGCTTTAGATATTCGATACACCGACGGATGCTGTCTAACATCAACACTCGCGCAAACAGTGCTCTCTCCGTGAACAAAAAAGTTAAATGCAAATGTCAGTTGTGTGCCATCATGTGCTTTATTATTGCTGCTGAAATTCAAACATTTATTAAGCCATACATATATTTCTCGTATTTTAATCATACCTTTTTGATTGTTCTAAAACTTCTGGTATACATTCTGTGGGTTGAAAGAACCAACGACCTAATCTGGCAAAACCACGTGACAGTAAACATCTAATAACGAATTAACATCAAACAATTAAACAAACTCATTAATAGAGGCATATAAATACCTTTCGATTAAATTGTGAAGTGCTTTAAACAGCAATGTGCGACATTCATAAGAGAGTCCAGTTTCCCACGACCCTTGATCTATATCTTAAACAATTTAAAATAACTATATAACTATGATATCATCAAATTATCATGAATAAAATTTTCATTAATAGTATTAAATGTAAAATATTAAAAATAATAATTATATAAAATTATAATTTATAAACAATGGTTAAAACCATTCTTTTATGAAAACTAAAGATTAAAAATTTTAGTATTCATTAAAGGTTTGTCATTCATAGTTAAGACTATAATTTTATAATAATTCTAATGCAATGTTAATTATACTTACAGTAATAAAAATAATAAATAAAAAATTTAAATAATTTTCTTTTTTCTAAAATACAATACTGTATGGATAAACAACTTTTCAACGTTAAAAAATTGTCTATATTACTGAAATATGAAAAAGAAAATATTTAAACAAAATTTATGCAATAAATGTGAAAAATCAATAAAATGTTAGCATTAATAATATGCACGTGTTATGTAATGTGTTTGCAGAATAAAATGTTACATACATCGGAAACATTCGAAATGTTGGAATCTAAGTTTCGGTTAGTTGGCCATATGTTAAAAATGCCCAAAGGGAGACACTAACAAAATAAACTCTTTAAACGCCAGAAGGCTAAACATGTTGGGCTCGACCTCAACAAACTTTCAGGGACTTTATGTCAAAAAACTTGACATTCCAATAACATAAAGATGTGTGAGATTGAAGATAGCGTAAAAAATAGTGGTAACATTACTTAAACAAACTGAAAGTGATTCAGAAAAACCCTAAGTTAATACTAGCAATAATGTTTATTTAAAATAAATAATAAATGAGGCCCAAGAAATATAAATCAAATACAAAAGGAGTCATTGAAGTCATATGAAGCATGATATTATAAATACAAGAACTTTTTTTAATTTGTGAAAAAGGTTTCATCCCATAATAATAAATCATAAAATTCAAAATAAATAACTACAACAATATTTATTAGTCAAAATAAACTCGTTTAATTAGATCCGTATTAGACTATGTTTGATTGTTAATTCAACCTAACATTACATAACAAAACGAGAGCTACTTAAGGATAATCCAACATCAAAACATACTTGTTTACCAGAGGTCAACACTCTAGACTTGCGATTTTTAGCTAATTATTAGCCATCGTTGTATTTTTGGATTCTATCAACAATGAATTACAATTTAACCTATGCTTACAATTTATTGGACTAAAAAAACATGTTCTAATCTAATCTATAAAATATTCAATCAATATGTAAATGAAATAGAATTGCTTTTAAAATAAAGAAGAATGCTTTAAATAAATGTTGAGTGAGGCGAACATGTTATTTGATGTTGAAAAGTAAAATTCAATTTATCCTTATTTGTAATTTTGTGTCACAATGTAAATGTAAAAAATAAATACATATTTTATTCACGTTGTATTTTTAGTCAACAAAATTTGAATCACAACAACGTTAATCTTATTTTTCTATATATTTTTTTGGTTTCGACAAGAAATGATTAAAATATACTGATATAGAATAGCATCCTACACATCAAGTAAATATTGATACAATTATTAAATTGAAGCAATTTTTCTATTACAAACATTACGAGTATCTATAGTGACACAGATTCAAAGTTTCCCTATTTTGGGGGAGGGGTGGGCAAAATAAATCGATTTTCATCGTAATTTTACAATAAAAATTAAAAGCATTTCAAACACTCATCAGATTTTTCAATTATCAATTTTTTTTGTTACGCTCATCTGTTCAGATTTTGTGCGGTCAACTCTGGCAAAGTACCGCTTCTGGTTAACTATAGAAGTATCGTATATAGTATTTTATTAAGATTAACTTCTAATGGGGTATTTTCCGTGACGCCAACTTGAATGGAATTTTCTGTTTGCACACAATGACTAAATCTTGTTCCTGTACTCAATTATTTAGTTTTTCTACACGTACATTGCGCTAACTATAAAGGCACAATTATAAAGGCACAAACTCTTATCACTGTACTAATACTTTTGACTCTTAAAATGTAAAATTAATAATGTTATGTATTAAGTAAATAACTCACATTTCAGTCAATTGAAATCAATAACTGATCATTACAAAAATAAACCCAAAGTTGGTTTAGGTTTATAATTTTTTTAAAAAATCGAATGGAGGTTTGATATAACCCATGGAGATTATATAAAATTAATAGAATATGTGATCACTAGAAACGTCAGCTATTTATTATACGGTAATTTAAATTTTTATTTAATTTCAAACAAAAATAAAAATTATTTGGACCTGAAAATAATTGTCTAAACATGTATTCATTTGACAACTGTTTTGTGGACCAAAGATGTAAAACACGAATACAACAATACTTGAACAGCCTATACTGTAGTGAGAAAGGGTCTCTAATCAATACGAATAACAAAAATATACGGTATGTTTTCGCATTGGAGGCATGAGAGGCAGCAGCACTCCATTTGAGAGTTTGGCTGCACATACAGGCAGGCATGTTGTGAGCATCTCATGTGTTTCGCTTTTCACGAGTCAATAAATCAGCGCAAGTACTCTAAGCTCTAATGCTGTTCACTCAGAATTGAGGACATTATCATAGCATACTACTACTAAATACAAGTCAAATATACTCCATAATTCTTAATATTTAAAAATAAAGCGCAATATTTTCGTTTTCATGATAATTACAATCAGATAATTTTTTACAGATTATTTATTGCGCGCTAATTCAACCATCAGACAACGCTTAACTGATTTTTTAATTATTTAAATATTCTGGTAAATCATCAAATAATGCACACTGTATTTCATTGAATTCATTTAGAAATTTCTCTGAATAAGAAGAGCAAACAAATAAACGCAAGTGATTTGTATTTTCAAATGAAAAACTTTGAACTCAAAAAAGGATATATGTTTCAAATATAAATAATTATTTAGTTAATTAATAAAAGTAAGGCATATATGGCAAAAAAACTAGTTTTTCATTTGGAGCTCTGCTCTCAAGTCGCAACACTACAACAGTACAAAAATCGGGAATAAAATACAGTATACAGTTGTATGTGTGTGCGTGTGCTGTCATCAGTTCAATGCACCATTAAATGCACCATTAAGGTACCCCACAGTTTATGTGGATTTGCGGATTGCAGACTATTGCTATTGCAACCAATAGTTTACTGTACTCTCCTATCCGAAGCTATACTATATTTTTAGAAAAATTTCCATTGCGTTTAAGAAACAATTTCTAAGAAAACTAGAATAAAAGTTTTTTTAAATAAATTATAAAATTATGAACACAATGAGTACGTATGTATGTTGAAAATATTAGCAAAATAAAAATCAATAATTATAAACGTTTAATTGTTAATTAAACAGTAGTATCACACAAATTAGTTACAAATGTGTGACATTCAAGGACTTTGAAATTCAAAGCTAACATAATATATAGACATAAAATTGTGTTATGATTAATGATGAGAATAAGCTCAAGCTTAATAAGCTAGCTTGAAGCTCGAAGCCAGCTCGATACGAATTTTTAAGCTC
>JAQIVF010000996.1:0-16371 GCA_034698365.1 Steganacarus magnus
ATCTCAATAAACATCGAGACGCGTTCTTACAGTAGTGTGCCCTATATTAGCGTTACTGTATTGGCACGCGTGTCACACTTAATTGAAATTTAAATTCCTAAAAATCTTAATAGAAATTGTAATTTTAATTTAAATTAATAAAAAATTATGACTCATTTCTTGTTTTTCACCAATAAAATTCATATATAATTGCTCTTATGTTATTTAATTTCAAATTTTATCTGTTTGTTAGATATATTTTAACCAAATAAATAAAAATTTGAGCTTTATTAAAATATTGTTAAACAAATAGTATATAATTGAAATATTAATCGAAATTGTAATCATAATCGAAATTTAATCTAATTTAAAAATAGATTTTGTAAATTTAATCGTAATTTAATTTAAATTCAAATTTTTAAAATAATTTTAATTGAATTTAATTTAAATTCTAAAAGTACAATTGAAACAACACTACAATAAAGTCATGAAAATTATTACTTTTTAACTTTCTCTATTAATAAATGATAAATATCTGCTTAAATTTAGTGTTTTTCAACTTCGACATTTTCAATGTCACTTGACTTATGATTTGGCTTTTTTAAAAACATTTCTATTTAACATATGTCCCGATTTCACTTTTACTCAATTTTTAAATTAACTTTTGATTTCATTTTTCTGTTTTTAACAATAGCGAAATATAAATCAAGCAAATGTTATTTTAATTTCACTGGTATTTTAAATATGTTGCAAAAATAAAAGTAGTAAAAATACGTACATTAAAGAAAATATCTGATAAATAGATGAATAATATTTCGCAAAATGAATCAATTGATCAAAGCCATCAATCACATTCATATTCAGAACAAATACTCAGCAAACGATTGACTATCTGCTAATATGCAATTGGTTTGCTGGAAAAAATTACAAATATGAGAATTGTTGCACGAAACTCGCAATTTTAACTCAAGTACTGGCTAAAAATTTAAGAGTGGTATTGAAATTTTACTTGATATTTATATAAAATCAAAGTGAGAAATTAAACAAGTTCTTAATTGAAAATAAAAGTAAAATATAATTGGAAACTAAACAAATGAAAAATGTATAATATTTAGTAAACATTTTTATTTTACATAATTACTATTTACTTGTAAAAGAATAAAAAAAACATTTTTATCAAATCAAAAGCGAAATGTTTTGATGATTTATTGGGGATTGAGCTCTTACAGATTTTATTCGTTACAAATATTCAATTTTATTTTGATTTTATCTGATTTATATTTAGTGTTGTTAAAGTCAGTTAGTGTTGTTACAATTTCATTATTTGAAGTTAAATTTCAATTTTATTAAATATTTTGAATTTTTTTTCAATTTCAAAATATCATTGTAAATTTATAAATGTTATCCATGTTTGGTGAGAACCCATACCCTTAGTATAAATTCCAAAAATCAATAGTAGTCTGTAAATTCAAATAGAATACACATAAACACAAACATATAAACTAGTGTTGTTCTTTTTGAAAAATTTTATTTTAAATGAATTTTGATTTTGATATTCTTAAAATTTTTATTTTAAATGAATTTTGATTTTGATTTCTTATTCCAAAATCTTTTTGATTTGATTTTAATTTTGATTAATCAAAATCAAAATTTAAAAAAAAAATCAAAAGTAAAATTAAAAATCCAAAATTAAAAACAACACTAATATAAACACATAAAAACTAGTGTTTTTCAATTGCAGTTTTTCGATTTAAATTAAATAGCGATGAAATTTAATAAATTTTAATATAAATTAAATAAAGATGGATATATTATAAAAATATTTAATTTAAATTAAATTAAATTTCAATTAATTTAAACTATAATTCAATTATTAATTCGATTTCTATTCGATTTATTTTTTTTCTTGCCAGTACGGTGGTGATGCACAATATACTTTAAAAAAATCTATAACCATCATTACTTTGCATATATTATCATCAAAATCTTTATCCGGCAGAAATACTCTCATTGTTTTTACGTTTTCTCAAGTACATTGAAACTTGTTTGTTGATCATTTGTTTTAACATAAAAAATATATATGGCACATAGCAGCACCTAAGATCTTAATTGCGAAGCTCCCATTTACAAATATTTGCGTATGACACTTTATTAGTTTGTAGAGGCTGTCCACAATATATGTTGGAAAACAAGAACTTCTGAATATTGATCACGTAATATTGATAGTTGGTTTTTGCCCAAGTTAAAATGATATTGTTTGTACTGAATCATTGTCTGTTCATAGGGTGTCATTATTTGTAACGAAATCTTCTTCTTTTACCTCTTCCCATTCATCTGTGTTTTCTATTATTTCGTTAGTTTTATATTTCATCGATTCATCATTTTTATCTTCATCTAAAATGATAAATATCTCATATTCATTGCTGTGATCATGACCATTGATGTGATCATCAGATCTACAGATGTCCAGGGCAATAAGATCAATGCGTTTCGTTATGGTCAATTTCATGACTTCATATTTGGTTGGAAGTAAATGTTGCGTATGAGAACTCTTAGTCACATTACTATTAGTATGAGTTTTTCCTACTCATGTTATAACTTGCTTATTAGTCATTTAGTGCTTTAACTATGAGTATAGTTTGTCTATAAAATCATTCACGTTCTTAAACACATAAAACAGTATTATATTAGCAATAATTATGTAGCATTCAATATGCAGAGTTGAAAAATATTGATTATAAGAGGCTTTTTTGGTGAAATATTTAATTAAAGTAGACTATTTTTGATGAAAAATTTAATAATATGAGGCTTTTTTTGATGATAAATTTTATACATACCGACAGACAGACGTCCCTAATCCAATAGAACATTGATAAAATCAATGTGAGCTAAAGACGACATCAAAAATATTTTCATTACATTCATCTATTTATTATACAACTAAATAACGTATTTTATTCTTTTAAAGAGATTATAATCTAAAAACCTAATGAAAATTTAATTAATATTAAATATATAATTTAAAAATATAAATATTTATCGATATTTATTCTATCTCAACTGCTTTTACAATAAAAACTAATTAAATTATTAAATTTAAAAAATAAATCAATAAAAATATTTTTTTTCTTCTTTTTTGGATCACAGAGATAGTAAGTAAGAAAAACATCTGCTTTTATATCTATCATAACTTTCAGTTGACAAAATGTACCAGGTATTCAAATAACTTTATTTCATCAATTCAATTTTTAATTTTTAGTTCAACCAAGGCGCGATTATCTACTACGTATAAATGCTTATAAAAATATTTTTTCGCATATTTAGACGTTATGAGAATAATATTTTTTCAACCATCATAGTTATTAGTTCTTTTATGTTCTCAACATTTAGAGCATTTTCCAATTCTCATACATTTTCACCTTTAATAAAACTTCCATATGGTTCAGTTTCCACCCCCAGTACGGTATACACTTATAAATACGTTTTTTATCAAGAAAAATCAATTTAATTAGAAATATATATAATTTATATTATACTATAAAAATCAATATTTTCAAAAAAGAATAATTGGAATTTCATATAAGCTTATGTTAAAAATTATATTTATTTCTCTTTAATTTTTAAAATAAATTAAAAGATCTTATATTATAGATTATAAATCTAAATTTAAATTAATATTCTCCTGAAATTTTTTCTGTTGAGAAATTTTTTTTTAATAAATACATTAAATTAACGTTCAGAAAAAATAATTTTTAGAAAAACAATACAAAATTACACATTAATACATATTCACGATATGGCCAATAATAAATTAAATAATAATTTTACGAGTTGTATAACCCAGAATTATTATGAAATTTACAGTATCGAAAATTAATACAAATTATTATAAAATTTATTCAATTAATTTTTTTAGGGTCCTTCAACTTAGTTCGAATTCTGATTAATGGTCACCTAATTACTAAAAATAACTTTATTGACACAACAGAAATAATACAATGTATTGAATTGTTTAGCTGACAGTCAATATGCAAGTGAGAGTGCAAGTGAGTAACAGTATAAGCGTAAGAGATATTAAATAGCTTTTAATCACATGAGTCAGCGATATGAATATGATTGCTAATACAGAGTGAAATAGTGTAATGTGATATATGCTGCGCTGCAAAAGTAATTTGAGACAACAACATAACATTTACGATACTAAAGCTATGTATTGGATGTGAAGTTAGGGTTACATCAAAATATAAAAAAATTACCAAAGAAAATTAACGTTTAGAAAAAATAATTTTTAGAAAAAGTCAAAATACAAAATTTATTATCATAACTCACGATTTGGCCAATAATAAATTAAATATTATTTTTACGAGTTATATAACACAGATTAATATTGAACTTTACAGTTTCGAAAATTAATACAAATTATTATTTAATTTATTCAATTATACAAAATTTACTAAAGTAGATTTGTTTCCTTTTATAATCAAAAGAAGACGGAGAGAATTATTCAATTAATATGATATTAATAATTTTTTTAAGAAACATTTTTGGATTTTAAAACATATTAATCTTATTTTATTGAATTTAAAAAATCTAAAAATTACTCTTTGAATATTATTAATTTTCTACTAATAAAATATGGATAGATAACTAAAATAAATCTTTATTATTTATGAAAATAATTGATTTTCCAATTAATAAAATTATTAAATAGTTGTTTACTTTGGTTTTTCAAGTTTAAAAATTTTATATTTTTGCGCTTGCCCAAATGGTTCACCATTTCACATTTAACAGTTACATTTCAAGCCAAATATTTTCATTTCAATTTTCACATTTCACATTTCGTATTTCTTATTTCGTATTTCTTATTTCGTATTTCTTATTTCGAAATTCGAATGTTTACATTTCACACTTTTAAAGGAGTGGTGACAAGACATCCTTGTCTGAGACAAGAACTCACAAAGAAGTTTTTCACTTACGTCCAAGTATCCTGACAACTTTTACTATCGGTGTATAGGGAAGAGATTGCTCTGATCAGCTAACCACTTGCATAATACTCCTCAAGTATTCTCCCCATAAGACTAAGTTCAACACGGTCGTATGCTTTTTCTAAGTCTACAATTGTAATGTAGATTTGTTTTGCATACTCCCATGTTTTTTCGATGACTTGTTGCAGAATGAACAGTTGGTCATTTGTTCTTCTGTGACTTCGAAATCCACTCTGCTCTTCATGGCTTTTTGGATCACATACATCAAATAATTTGCTATGTAGTGCCTTTGAATAGACTATTTCTGGAAGGCTGAGAAGAAAAATACCACTATAATTATTACACTCTTTCTGATCAACTTTAATCCCTTAATAATTGTACCTGTTAGATAACAACTAATTGAATCGTTCAATATATGCCTAATTGATGAAAAAAAAATTATTTAATTTTAGATAAAGGACTAAGTAGTGTTGTTCTTTTTTTTAGACATTTAGAACATTAATGATGATACAAAAGATGAAAAAAATACTGATATGGAGGTTATTAATGACTCGTTAGCCGACCATGATTATCTTTCAAGAATATGACAATAATTTTGATAATTTATAAATTCGTCAGTTCACGAAAAACCAACCTAACCTAACCTAACCTAACTTAACTTAATCTAACCTAATCTAACCTAATCTAATCTAATCTAATCTAATCTAATCTAATCTATTCTAATCTGATCTAATCTGATCTACCCTAACCTAACTTAAACTGATTTCCTAACCATGCTGAATATTTTTAAGAGAAAATTAAACGAAATATTTAATACCATCGTATATGTTTCTCATGATGTAATTTAGTTTGAATTTTTTAGCATTTTTTATTCATAATATATACTGTAATTTCATTATGTGATATCGATTGCATCATTGTATCAAATATGTTTAACTTCGGTGTAATCGCTATCTTTTTGCTAGGATCGAATCTTTAATAAATAAAATAATTTTTTTAAGATAAACAGTTGTGTTCTTTTTTATTTACTTTCGATATATTTTATGTATTATTAAGGGGTTATTGTAATTAACATTCGGTATATGCATTTGTCATGATCATTACGTCATCCATTTTGGTAGGTTCGATTCTATGAATTTATTATTATTTTTTGATTTATATACCTTTTAATCATATATAAGTTTTAAGGTGTCAATTGCATTGTAGTAGCTAAAATCCTTAACTTCGGTGTAATCGAATCCTTTATGCTGTGTTTCGAATCTATGTTTATAATATCTTTTTTTGTATATTTTATTATTTATTATTATTATTAGATTTTTATTGCAAAGTCTTCGGATTTGCGGGTTTATTCATAGTAACTCTGAGCACTTTGCATTTTGCCAGGGTTCAAATCTATGTTTTGATATTTTTTAAGTTTTTAAAAACTATGGTTTTTATAGTAATTTTATTAAGAATCATGAGCAAAATATTAAATCTAACAAAACTATTATTTAGTTGTAACAAAATCTATGAAATAAATTAAATAACGAAGATATATAAACATTATTGAGATAATATTATAATCATAAGTTTACATACTGTAAGTTTAAATTAAATAAGCTTTGATTTGTAAACTTTGATTAAATAAAACTAGTGTTGTATCTCTTTTTTTAAAGAAAAGAAAAAGACAAAATATTTAATAAAAAGAAAAAGAAAAAGAAAGAAAAATTAAAATTAAATTCAAGGACAAAAGACAAATTAAAAAAACGGAAAATAGCATTAAAAAAAGAAGTATTTTTCAAAATTATTTTGAAAGACTAATTAAAATTAAAGTAAAAGAAAAAGAAAAAGAAAGACAAATGTAAAAAGTGAAAATACCCAACACAAAATAAAACTCATTAATACTATTAATACTGAATTATAATGAGAAACAAGAGAGGAGAGAGAG
Organism: Steganacarus magnus; assembly: GCA_034698365.1. Taxonomy (NCBI): domain Eukaryota; kingdom Metazoa; phylum Arthropoda; class Arachnida; order Sarcoptiformes; family Steganacaridae; genus Steganacarus; species Steganacarus magnus. Next base: position 6,892 of record JAQIVF010000996.1, read on the forward strand.
TTATAAAGTACAAAATATCGATTAAAGAAATCAATGAAAAGAAGATTTAATTAAATTCTATTGGAAACTATAAACAAAATGATTAAAACAAATTATCTAATAAATACTTTTAGTAAAATTTTTGTTTCGATAAAATAGTTATTTTCATCAATAAATTGTTACACTACATTATTATATTGCGGGAAAACTTGACTTAAAGCGCTCTGATTCATCAATGATGAATTGCCTCTGTTTTGCTCTCAAATCTTCGTGACTCTATCGTACATTAATTTGCTCTGAAATATGTTTTTAGAGAAAAAAGCTTTTCGCTAATTATTTAATAATTTTTTCGAAATCAGTCTCTACCAGTAATTGATGAAATCAACTTATTATTTATTGTTTGTGAGTAGTTATAGATTGTTTGCATCATAGCACGTGCAAGATATTTTAGTGTGTAATAAGATAATTTGAAATAATGCTTTACAATTATTATGATAAATTTAAAATTAAAATTTATTTTTTCTTGTTATTAAATTAAGAAATTATTTTATACATAATTATATAATATTTTAAAAAGAAATCTAACTATTTTTTCATTATTATATTTATTTTTAGCAAATAAGTTTATAAAGCTTTTTCTAGATATTCCTTTTGATCCATATGCTAAATATAATGCAGAATATTTACCGCAACTTTCAATCTTGTAGTTTTGTAACTCATTATTATTATAAGTCCATTTTCCATTATTTTTAAAAAATGAATATACTTCTTTATTTAACGGTTATATTCCAAAACTATCAAAAAACTCTATTTTTGCTCTTTTCGGTAAATAAATTGCAAACCAATGTTTTCCAGGAAGAGTTGATTTATCTGAATTAATGATAATAGAACAAGGTCTTTTAACTCTTTTATTGGTAAATGATCAATAGGTAATACACCACAAAACTGTTTTATAGTAAATTGGTTTGTTTTTAATACTTTAATTATTTGTATTGTATCCATTAAAAATCTGTTGTGACATTTCTTGATGAATAAATTTCAATCATGTTATCAAAAACTGCAAAACATTCTTTAGGTAAATTAATATATTCGTTATCATTTGGGTTATCAAAATCTGAATTAAAATTAAATGCGTACAAACATGCTTGACTTTTAAATTCTTTGTAAGATATATTTAAACAATTTGGAGAAAGCGTTGCTCCTAAATTATTGAACAACTCGAAATATTCTCTTTCATAGTTATTTTTTGCATAAACAGGTTGCAATGGTTTGCATGGTATTATTTCACCGTTTAAATGAATAGCTAAATAATTTAAATCATGATGCTTGAAAGCTAATGCATTTTCTTAATATTTCCAGAATAAGCATCATGTTGAACTAATCCAATAATAAACTGACATGGCATTTGAGCCATATATACATTATCAATTACTTATGTAGATTGCCCAGAAGGAATGTTTATAACTTTTACATCTTTTCTTTTTATTGGAATTTTCACATTAGATTGTTGTAAGGCTTTTGCATGCGCAGCAATTATATTTGGAATTAATGATACGTTTCGAATAAAAAAACATGCGTCAAGAATACTAAGTTTAGGATCTGGTTGGGCTACATTATCAGTTGCATCAGACACAACAAATGGCAAATAGTTTCGCAAACTTAGCAAAATCTATTACAGATAATATGCAAAATGATATAAACTCATGTATTAATTAAACAATGATAATTTTCAGTACTATGTTATTTAGGAAAACCTAATTTAATTTAATTTACTAATAAAATTCTGATAAATAAAATTAAATTAATTGTGAAACAAGTTAAGATGAAAACACTCGTATTGACTGAATGCTTACATTTGAACATAACTTTAACAATCTATTGATAGTAAATTGATATAATAAGAGGCGCCGCGGTGTCCATTCAATTGCCGACTTGTCAAAGAAGAATCGATACTTATATAGAAACAAAGTTGTTTAAGCACAGATAATAAAATAAATGATTATATTAAAGCAAACCAAAAAATTATATTAGAGGAACAATGAATTATTTATATATATTTGGGGATTTAAAATGCATTTCATATTCTATATAATGGGAAAAATAATATCATAATAGGTTTCTTAATTTTGTTTCTCTATACTATTTAAGAATATATCGGTGTCTTATAAATGTATTCAAATGTAATTTTGTTTAATATAAGCATTTATTGAAAAGGGAACATATTAGTTAACAGTGCATTAAATGTCTAATTATATTTAATTTGTGTTGTATAATATAAAATTGAAAATTATTTTATGAAACAATAAGGAATTTTTAAGTGATATTATAATATTAAAAAAAATTGTTATAATATTCATAAATAATTAAAAAAAAGCTATAAAATAATTGATATTAGTGTTTATTGTAGTTTTTTCTTCAAAAAAATATAAATTATCAAATAAATAAATATGAAATGTGTAATTTGTGCTATATTTAAAAAGTTTAATTGTTAAAAATACCAAAGAATTTTAGATTTAATTTAAACGATTAAATTGTGTTAAAATTGAGTTACTCTTAATGTAAATTAAAAGGAAGATATTTGTTTAAATGGATTAAAATTAGCGCAAAAATAATGAAAATAAGTGAAATAAAAGTGACTGATAAAAATGAAAATACATCGTATTTATTTTCTTTGCAAACGGATAAAACATTATTATTTCCAACAATTAAAAACTTATTTAAGAATATTATTAACTTGCAAACTGAGTCAGGTTTGATATTAAATATTGTTGATAACAAAATTTATGCACCACATGGAAAATGGGATATAAGAGAAATTTTTGTGATTAATAGTAATCCTTCTTTTGCAACAATTGAAATAAATGAAGGTCTGAAATATTTTACTATTTAGTGTTTTTTGAAATTAGAGATTAAATTAGATTATAAAAATATCTATTTTAATATTTTAGACATAAAAAACAAAATTAAGCAACAAGTACTTATGTTCAGGAAAAGTAGTTCAATTAAAAAAGGAGAATTTAGTAAAAGAAAAAAATCAGAGGAATCAGTAATATAAAATATTAAAATAGTTTCTAAACTTTATTTTATAATTTTTAAACTATCATTTTAATAGCATGAAAAATCTAAGGAAATTACTGTAAAAATTGGATGGAAAAACTGTGAAATCAAAAACAATATCAAAAATTATACACAAATTAAAAATGAAGAGGGAGGTGTTCGAATAGTTAGATTTGAAAATTATTCTGAAATAAGTGTAGATTCAATTATTGAAAAATCTATTAATTTATTTTTTCCTAATGGAAAATCCATTCTTGGACATAAAAATAATTTTAATTTTTCTTTACAAAATCAAAATGGAATAATTATGACAGACTTTATTGATAATGAAAATAAAAAATGCAGTTATCTAGATTACGTCAAATTGTCAGGCAGATATGCTTCAAAATTTAAACTATATTTGTTGTCTACAGAAAATAAATATTCTACAATATTAGATGATAGTGACGACACCATTATAGATATTAATTCTGAGTTAACATCCGAGAAAACATAATTAAAAATTATAACACAAAATAAGTATGTTAATTAAGACGTTCATTATATAACACGTTATTAATTAAGAATTAAAATTAGACAAATTTTTTCATTACAATCTATTAATTTATTTTAATTTAGCCAACAAATAATTCCTATTGTAAATGAAACTGAATATTGCATAGAGTTTGAATGTGATGATGAACCAATATTTATTGTTGAAGATTATTACAAATATCTTTATAAAGGATGCTGGAATAATTTTGCGGTTACAATAAAATCTAATACATTTCCAACCCAATACATAGCAAAGAGTTTTGTTGAATATGAAACTAATCTCAACGAAAGAATAAGACATCCTAATATAATCTCATTACTGGCACTATCATTTAAAAATAATTTCGTTGATTGTATTTATTAATACAGCATTGGATATAATTTACAACATGTAGTAACAAATGGAAAAAAATTTAACGAAATAAATGTGAACATATTAATGAAAAATAAAATATGTGAAGATATTTCGACAGCGATTACTTATTTGCATAATTTATCTGTTATACATGGAGATATAAAACCATCAAACGTTATTCTTAAAATTATTTCTCAAAGAAATTATATCACAAAATTATGTGAATATTCAAGTGAAAAAGAGTTCGATAATGAATCAAAAATATTTTTTGTTAAATCATCATTTTACAATAATAATATTATTCCATATAATATTATTAATACTATTCCATTAGCTGTCTATATTGCTTATTTTTTACATTTATATTAAAGTATTAATTACTAATGCTTACTACGTTTTATAACAAACAAAATTTAATTTAGTAATTTTGAAACTTAATATTATTTAATGTATTTTAATTTAAGATGTCGTTTAAATAAATAAATAAATTTGCTTCATCGAGAAAATGTTATGTAATTAAAAATTTTAATCTTAATTTGTCGAAGTTAAGAAACATTTTAAATATTTAAATTAACAATTTAATCCATCAAAACTTTTAGCCAACATTATCTGGTGGAAGCTTTAACTACAAAAATTAGAAGCTAAGAAATGAATTCATTACAGCTTAAAATTTTCCTTAAAATTTTAAAAATTCTATTTATATTAAATAATATTACTGATAAGGCAAATCTTTCGATTACTATCATATTAAATAGATTTACTGTTAATAAGTTACACTATTATTGTTTGACTAAAAATAATTAAGTAAATTTAAAGCATTAATCAAAGTTAACACAATTTATTAAAATACTTTTATGAGATTTTTTAATTAAATTTAAATTCTCTGGAAATGGTTTTCATTAATATTATATTCCGATGAGTAAACTTAACTATTTTATCATTTAAAACTAAGTTTTCGAAATAATTATAAGAAAGAAATAGCTGTCAATTTTTTTATGTCGTAAAAAAACAATTAAAATTTCTTGCTATAAAAATTAAACAATAAATATAAATATCGATAGAAATATTAAACTCTTTTTTCGTTTCAATCTTGATTGTGTTGTAATACAATTAATTTATGATTAAATTAAAAAGTTCAAAATAATTTTTTTATTTATAATTTTTTAGACTTGTTTTTTCTTATTCATTTTTATTAACTATTAATTTTACAAAAATATGATAACATTATTGCTTAGTCAATATTTATAACAATTTTATACTAAAAATTAAATAAAAAAGATTTGCATTGAAATCATTTTTATTTTAATTGCGTTTTATTTATGCTTTAATCCAGGTTTACACAATATCACTTCTGTTGTTAAGAATCTTTTATCATATTTGAATATTTCTTGTATTTAAAAGCAATTTTTCCAATTTATTTGTATTTACATTGTTTTTATAAGTAAAATATTTATTTTTTATGCAATTAAAATTTTTTATGAAATAACATTTTTTCTGCTTTCTTCTATTAATTTTTAAAAAATAAACAACTCTATAATTGTATTTTAACACCACAATTAGTTAATTTATGTATCTATTAAATAATAAATTAGAGAATCTATTAAATACAAATGATAGTATCTAATAATTTTATTTTTGATTTTACTTTATTTTGTATGCTTAAAATATTCTTAAAATTTTTAGCAATAAAAAAGCTTTACTTAATTTTATGACTTCCAATCATTTCTTAATTAATTTTATCAAATTAATTACTAATTATATAATATTTTTCTTTTACAGTAATTTAAAAATTAATTATTTCTTGTTTTCTTTGAATTAATGTTGTGTCGATTTTAAAAAACAAATGTAAATACAAGTGAAATTAAAATTACTCTTAATTTGATTTTTACTTTACCATTTAAAATCTAAGTAAAGACGAAGGCGATATTAAAGCAATGCAAAAATTTATTCTAACATTTTCTCCCTTTAATTTAGCTGTTGAAATAAATTTGTTTTAATTGATTAACTTTTGATTATAATTGAGTACTACCCAACATCCAACTTTCTTTTTCCCTACTAACACCCAGTTTACTTCACTAATACACCCACCAAATGACTTTATATTAATCAAATTAATAATTATTCAGAATTCAACAAAATTTTTGAAAATATTAAATATTGAATGGATTGTTGTTTGGGCATTGAAAACGAACAAAATTACTTAATGGTAAGTAACTCTATGGTTGTACACACATTGTTAAATAAACTATTAAACAATTATTATTTATTTAAATTGTCATAAATAACTATGATTCCAGACGTTTGAGGAATTCTTTTTTAAAATATTGAATTTAAAATGTAATTTAATTAGAATTCTTTTACATCTGCAATCAATTTTTTAAAACTATTTTATACATTTACTATTACGTTCACTGATTCTTTTGTAAATTTAAATTTTATACAAGTGAAAATTAACTATAGAAGAAAAAAGAAAGAGAAACAATAAGTATAACTCATTGCTTGCCTATCCGAATAATAATTTAATATCTTAATTGAAGTTCAATCAAAGTTTCATGCATATATCAAAGTTTATTTGTAACAAAAATTTATGCATATATTAAATATCTATAAAAACCTGTAAAAAAATAAAAAATAAACTGCATAATCTTAAAAAAAATTAAATTTTTATATTTTTGGAAAAAGATTTAGATATATTTTGTTTTTGGTTTTTTAAAAAATAAAAATTAATATAAATCTATTTTTATAACAACTATTATCATTTTGGTGAAGTAATATATAATTATATGGATAAAATTATTATATATTTAATTTAATCAATGCACTATTTTTTCTCTAATTTAATTTATATGATTTATAATGTAAAATCGCATTAGAAAATCATTGTGTAATAAACTAGATACGTATAATATTATCTAGATAATATAATAAAAATGAGTGCCTTTTTATAGATATATGATCATAAATTTTTTGATATTTTAATTTTAAAAAATTAAAAAATGTTCTAAATTTATGAGCAGTAGTATAATAATTTTAAAATCAATAAATTTTAAAATAAATAATACAGTGTAATAATTTCAGATATTCCAAAAAAATTATTAATGAAACAATTTTTATGATGAATATTTAGTTGAATTAGTATGTTTACAGTTCTTCATAAAAAAGAATAATAAAAATTGAATGCAAAAACAAAAGAAAACAAGAACGACACATTCATAGAGAGCTCACTTTTTATTTAAACAAACATTAAATAAAAATATTTTTTGTTCAATTTTTTGTAATGTCATTTTAGATTATATTCTTAAATTAGTCATTTAAATCTAATTATGACATTCTGACTGCGAGCGCATGCTTAAGACATACCGTGGAGTCACTGTTTATCGATGGATTGCTTACACAAACACCGGTGGCCAAGTTGGTGGACCCTTCCTCCAGAGCTCGACACCGACCAGTAGGACGCACCAACCAACTAGCTGATAGTGAGCGTACACTCAAAATAAACCTGGAAACACTCAATATAGATGGATCGCTTACACAGACACCGTGGACCAAGTTGGTGGAGCCTTCCTCCAGAGCTCGCCACCGACCAGTCGGTCGCGTCATCCAACATGCTGACTGCTGGCGCATGACTAAGACATACCTGTGCATCACCAGAAATCAATGACTAGTTGACACAGACACCGGTGTCCAAGTTGGTGGAGCCTTCCTCCAGAGCTCGCCACCGAAAAGTCAATCGCGTAATCCAACATTCTGACAGCTGGCGCATGCCTAAGACATATCTGTGCATCACCGGAAATCTATAACAAGTTGACACAGGAACCAACCAACAAGCTAACAATGTACGCATGCATAAGGCATACATTTGACACACACAATATCGATGGATGGCTTACACAGTCACTGTGGACCAAGTTGGTAAACCCTTCCTCCAGAGCTTATCACCAGACAGTTCTTGTGTCATTTTACTCTTTACCAATATTTATTTAAAATGGCTAATTTTAAAATTTTTAATTTTTTGTCATTGTTACTATTTTTTAATATACTAACGCGAAGGTTATTCAAACTATTATGTTGCATTTTCTATGTTATAAAGTTTAAGATACAGCTTTTAAATGGCAGACTTCTTTGACAAATTAGGACTTCGGACGAACAGATAGACAGACTGACGGTCAGTATCAAATCCATAAGCTCTAATTTTAAAAAAAACTGAGCTAAAGTCTAAAGTCTAAAGTCTAAAAACATTCAAATTTTATTTGTATTTCGTTATTTTTATGTTATATTATATTTTAAAATGTTTAAGTTTAATTTGATTTTTAAATTAAATAAATTTGCTTATAAAAAAATTAATATTTTATTTTATATTCTTGTAGAAGAATGATGTCCGATTACTTTATAATTTATAATTAAATAAAATCGTAACGATAATAATATCTTACTTCGTATTGAAAATTATGTTGGATAAATGTATATTATTTTATTGATTAATGATTATTAGTGATCGCTCGCTCCCAACTTACTATAATGCCTAATGTTCGCTTCAATACAATTGATAAGTTGGTTAATATATAGACGTCTAGGCATCCGACAATATTATTAATGTTTCGACCAACAATGCACTCATAATCGATCAGATATAGATATTGTTGGCGATATTCTTAATGATTCGAGCAACAATACATGTATCAGAGATCAGATATAGATATTGTTGGTCTGATAGTTTATTCGGAATAGCTTTGAGATAATTCAAAATCCCAAAAAGTGTTAGAAAAATTTATGGTAATTTTTATAGTCAAACATAGCCACTACAATTGCTGCATAACCGCAATTACCAAAATTATTTGTTACATATAACCTGAATTTATCAGAAATTTGTCTACGAGTTTAATAAATCGAGTGAAGATAATGATGTCCGTCAAATTTATCGATAGAAACTGTTCGAAAGTAAAGCTGATCTCCGATTTGTTAGCAAGTACGTCATTACTCTAATATACGAATTCTTCGCAGAATAAGAAAGATAAAACAGATGATACAGGACCGGTGTGAGAATTAAATGCAAGCTTTATCTGATTATTTCAAGCAGTAACAATTCAGCCATTTTACAGTATTTAACAGATTTTGTCCGATTCCCAGCTTTTTTGTCGCATTGAGTGGAAGAATACGGCTAAGAAATATTTTAATAGAAAATCTCTATTTAACAGTAATTAAATTTTATAAAATTATGGTCATGTAGCCGATCAAATTATTTTACTTTTAAATAGTATTTTATTGATTTAATATTTTTAATTTGATAAAATTTTGATTTTGTAAACAAAATTTATTAATAGAAAAATTAAAGTAGTTTTATTTCCAATACAAAGTTTTCTATTTTTATATTAAAGTTTAAATTTGATTTTCTTAAATCTTTTCAATTTCTTATTTTATTTTGATTTTGATTAACAATATCATAATTTATATTTATAAATGTTGAACAGTACTCTCAAGTAGTGTTGTTTCAATTGTGCTTTTTGAATTTAAATTAAATTACAATTAAAATTATATATAAATTTTAAATTTCGATT
>JAQIVF010000997.1:0-16364 GCA_034698365.1 Steganacarus magnus
CCAAACCAATTCAAACCACAAGTTAATGGTTTAAACCAATGGTTAACCATTATAAACCAAACCATTAGCACCTTTATTTCAAATCTAAGAAAGTAGTATTATCTATAAGAAAATTTAAATAATAAAAGTTTTAATTTAAAAAATTAAGATTATAATTTCAAGGTGTTTAATGGCATAATACTAAGAATATTAGCTCAAACTGGTACAGATATGCTGTTAGCGCTTTAGTTTTATTTTCTCATTTTCCTTAAGTATACTTAACTTACGGTACTTTAAAATTTTTATTTTTACTATGCTCTAACGAACTGGGATTTTAACCATCGATTTTCTCGATTGTGATTCAAATTTATTACAAGGGGGGAAATTTTTAGAATTATAATTAAAAACAGATTTGTTATCTAAGGTATGCTAATTTATTATCAAATGTTAGGTTACTATAATTACGATTTTACTCATTTACTATTAACCAGTGCAGAATTATTAATTTTAAATTTTACAATAAAAAATATTTTTATTCATTCTCTGATTGAAAATGAAACGTTTCGAAGGCTATCGATTTAATTGAGTTTAAATTTTTCTACTGTTTTAAAAAGTAAGAAAACTTTATTATTAATAATAAATAAAAAAAATTAGTTAGCTATTATGGATAATTAAACCCACAAACTAGTAAATCTGGAAAAGATTGACTCCCTGTGAATAAATAGAAAAATTTATCGCCAAAATCCAATGGGCTTTGATCGATACCATTGGTGAAAATCCTGTGTAACTACGCTATTAACTACAATTAATATTAACTTAATAATATTAAAAAAAGGAATGTTGAATTATAGAAGAGTAAACTATAATCAGACAAGTCATTAAGTGATGCGATTCTCTTTCTAACGATTAAATTTCTAAGAAAAAACTTTTAAAAATCTAAACATTTTCCCTTTTCCCTGTTCTTGTTTACTCCGAAATTGTATATTTGCTTACGTCTGTCTGTCTGTCTGTCTGTCTGTCTGTGTGTGTGAGTGTGTAAAAATTAAACTGTTCTTATAATTATTATTTAATGATTGTGAACAAACTTTCCTTAAATTGTTCAAAAAGCCTTTTAAAAACAAGTTAATATTGTTGCGCAAACTATTCGATATAATAACTTATAAAACAAAAAAAATATAATTGAAAAAAAACACTGTTGTCACGCACATGAAATTCATAACTGCAAAAGAACGTAATTAAAGAACAAACGTAATGTTAAGCTTCGATATTTATTCATGTAACTAAATTAGCATTTTTTTTATAGAAGTGTTAAAAAAATATTAAAATTGTTTTAATGAAATGATAAATGAAATGAATAATGAGAAAAGAATACGACGATAACACTCGAGTGTAATTAAACCGCACATTTCAGTTTCAGCCTGTAATACTACCGTAGTTCTACTGTACTCGTGCTCACGCCTCACGAAAATGTCATTGAAATCTAAAGTAGTTTAATTGAAAATTGTTGCTATCATCAGCAGCTAGAATTGTAATGGCAAATCTTATCATGCCTGACATTTACACAATTGATTACGCAAATTCTAACAATATCTAGAATTGAGTAACACAATCATATTTTTTCAGTCAACTTAATATATATTCAAAATAAAGTTATTATAGTCTACTTATGATTAGTTGGCGCACTAACTATTCTTAGCTAACAACTAATTAAATAGCGCTTATCAGATCAATTAATATACGTAAGCTTATTTCAGGTTATTCAGTTAAAAATTCCTAAAATAAATTATTAATTAGTTGGTAATACATAATCTGTAAATATCTGACGTATATATAGTGTATAATATTTTTTGTCACTCCTACTCGCAAAATCGTTAATAAATAGATTTATTTCGTTAGTCATCGAAAAAAATTACGCTTATTTTTATTATTTAATAATAATTTTAATGAGCTTTAAAGAAATTTATTATCGCTTAGTTCAACAGAAATTCGATTGAATGTATCCTTAAAACAGGCTTTACACACACATGAGTTTTTTTTTAAAAATTTTTACAACACTTGACTTTCAATGGTTTTCATTAACACAAACACGCGAAGTTTTACGCTAATAATTGTTACTTTTGATTTAATTATAAAATGATTTTATATTTATGTGCCATAAAACAATAACAGATTACAATCGTAATATGAATAGACTTAGCCTTGACATGTACTTAATACTTGAAAAGTACTTTAAAACACAAACTTGAATAACTTCAATACCAATATGTTCGCAATTCGAGAAAAAAAAATTCCCTTCAAAGAAAAAATTTAAAAAAAACTTCTCGAAAGCCATTAAGAAACTATTGCATACTGGCGTGGAAGAAACAAAAATTCTGTGTATATAGATCTAGAAATGTTTTTAACATTTACATACTTGAATTTTCTACTGCCTCTGAGATCTATTAGATCTCTTGGTATTGCAATTTTAATCTCTGATTTTTTCTCTTATTTTATAAATTCTGAGCTAAAAATAATTCCAGAATATATTTAAGCTACCGATGATAGTAAGTATTTTTTTTATTAGTGTTTTGGTATGAGAAAGACTAGACTGACGTAATTAATTTATTTGACAAAATGAAAAATATTTTGTTGCTGTTAAAAAACCCATAATGTTTTCTTTTATCATTTAAAGTCTTCCTTAATTTAATTCCTTCGCATATTTTTATTTTTATTTGATTTTATTGTCTATATCATAAAAAAAAGTATTTCGTCATACATTATTACTCAATGATTTTTCTTGTGTCAATTGAGTAGTACTCAAGTTATTTAACGATCAACTCTTAAACAATCTGTAGATCAATGAATAAAACTTATGAATAAAAACTTCACTCATCCATTAATATTATTAATTATAATAAACTTATTATGAAAAATAGGTTTTTTTAAACAAAATTACCTGTTTTTCAGAGTTTTATTTTTTACTCCAAGTAAAACTCATTAATTACATGCGCTCTAATGTTGTTCACTATTGTAATTTTATAAAAACCCGGTTTTGGTCTACTTATTTTAAATTTTATCCCCACATACTAGTATCAATATGTACAATCTTGACGTCAATGAAATTCTTTTCAGAATTTAAAAAGAAATGAAAACCCAGCCATAAATTTTAAGGGCAATGATTTTTTTTTGGTAGAAATCTGCCATTTTATTTTCAGGAGAATTAAATATCTACATTTGCTAACTCGTGTGTAAGTATATTTCATGTCAATTCAAGCAACAAAAAAAATCCATCATTTAATTTCCATTTTCAACAAATGTTTCTATTTTCTATCAATAGACAAAAAAAACAGTTTTAGTTTTTCCATTTTCCTGTTGTTTTGCATAACAGAAATAATAATAAACATAATAATATTGGAAATTTTTTTATCAATAAACAATTATACAAACTATGTATAATAATTTTGTCAAACTCTTAATTTATTACCCACTAATTTTTTTCTGGCTTATGAACTCTGTCCCGCCTCTCTTCACCTTAAAAGTTTTTTCACTTTTTTTATCGTGAAACTTTTTTAGCTTCGGCACGTGTATAACATATCCTTAATACTCTTTCAGGTTTCCGAATATATATTATAGGGGATTTATACATATATGTGTGTCAAACGGTCGTCAAACTCGAAACGCAAACCTGTTTTTGTTTTGTGTAGCGCTACTGCACTATAACTGTATATAACAGAGGATATAAAAAATGTTATCCGAGGAGAGAGAAAAGAAAAAAACAATTAGATTTATTTTAATTTTCTACATTTGTAGTCTCATTTAACAGGTGTGAGCATAAAATTTGTATCAGCGGCAGCAGCAACACAAAACCTCTCTAGAATTTGTCATAAATCGAAAAAATCACAAAAACATTTTATCTTATGTTTTCTGGGGTGTAATAATAAAGTTAGTAGTGATTCAGTCGGCGAGCATTTAACTTTTGATAGCAAGCAGTATGTGGATGTGTGTGTGTGTAATTTACGTGCGTAGTATGTGTTTGTGAACTAAAGTGATACACACACTCACACAACAGAGTATGTGACGTCAATATATGACTGAAAATATTACATTATAAAATTCAAGGCAACCATTTATTAGATTATTTATACGCAATTTTTGTATATTTAAGCAAAAGTTCAATTACTACAGTATTAGCATTTTTTTTTTCTAATTCGAGCGAAAGTGTTATGTTTTGATTTGTTTAGATTTTTTTTTCCACTAATCGCCAACTTTTTTTATTACAGTGGAAAAATTCTGTCCAGTACGTGATACAACAAGGGTGGTGTAAAAATAACTTTAGAATACCAGTAATTAGTGTTTATATACTGTGCAGCACTCGCGTAATAATAATAATAATAATATTACATCTCTGTGTGTATATATAAAAAAATCAAAATGCTGTTCTCAAGCGTGCTATTGGCCATCACAGCGATCTCGTATATAAATACGAAACTATGGCTAAGTCTAACCAGTTTTCTTGTTCTGATCGCTTACCTGCTCACATCACACATGAAGACTCTCAGGATATCTTTAGCTACCCTACCGCGGGATATTAGGTATGTTATATTCGTATGCTATACTATTGAGTGTGTGCTATATATGCTCGCTTATTCTTATTATAGCAATGTTCACTTTTAACTATACTTTTCAGTTAACAATATAAAGTAAATTTAAATAAGATTTGCTTCCAATGTAGTTCAGCAAAATTTTAAAAAAATACAAGTTATTTGAGCGTAGAAAATATTGATTAGAGATAATTGTGAAATTCTTTTATAAATTTATCTTACATTTTTGTTGTCCAAAGTCTATAATGCTATCTTATCTTTGGGATTAATATTATAATTGAGATTATTAATAATTTATCTACTCTGACCTTTGTCGACACAAATAATTTAAAAATTAATAATTGAGATTTAATGGATTCAAAAGTTTGTCCGCTTATGTAAAGTTTATTATACAATACATGAAAGGTTTGGCACTTTTGACCATACGATCAATTATGATCACAGGTTTGAACTTATTGAGATCAAAATTGTTATAATTAATTTTTGACCCTACAATTCCCTATTATTATTATTATTAATTCAATAAAGTGAAAGATTATTATTATTATTAGTATGTTTCCTATTTTTCTATTCATATAATTTTAATATTTTCCGGGAAAAAAAATTAATATTTGCATAACAAATTTTTATGAACAACCGAAGGGCTGGAATTAAATTACTTGGTGCCAAATATTATTTATACAAATGCAAACGCGAAAACCTTACTGCAGCAAAAATTTTCAAACAAATTGCCAAAAAATATCCGAAAAAAGTCGCGTTCTATATCCGAGACGAGGAATGGACGTACGAACGATTGGACCAGTTTTCTAACAAAGTGGCCAACTGTTTCGCGAGTATGGGCTACAAGTCGGGCGACGAAGTGGCGCTCATGATGAACTCGCGGCCGGAGTTTGTCGGCTTCTGGTTAGGATTGGCCAAAACCGGTATCGTAACCGCGTTCATCAACACCAACCAAAGACTCGAGACACTAATACACTCGATAACGACGTGCAATTGCAAAGCGATTATTTTCGAAGACTCTCTAGTGGATTGTAAGTCACCGAAAATAATAATAATAATAATAATTAATTTCCCGTTTTTATATTAATTAGAAATAATTTTTCTGATTATTGTTTTCAGCTATTAATGAAATTGTTCCACTAATTTCGGAAAGAAATATTTCGCTTAATTTTTTTAACTATGGTGAGGGTATCAAAGAAAACTGTGGCAATCAATTATTCAGACCTCTGCAGACACTGATGTCGGACGCGGACGCCGAAGATCCGATAAATCTATCAAAAGGAAACTTTAACGACAAACTTTACTATATTTTTACGTCGGGAACAACCGGTTTACCGAAGGCGGCAGTTATCCGCAATCATCGCTACATTTGGCTGGGATTAATTGTGCGCAAAATGTTCTATTTTCGCCGCAACGATGTCCTCTACCTTACATTACCCCTGTATCATAATAACGCGGGTACAATCGGCACATCGCAAGCGGTGCTGTTCGGCACAACGATTGCGTTGAGGGAGAAATTTTCCGCCTCTAGTTTCTGGAAGGATTGCATAAAATATAAGTGCACTGTAAGTTTTTTATAAGGAGAAAATGTTTTTTTTTTAGAATTTTGTACATTTTTTAATGGTATTTAAATTGTTTTAAATTTTCTTAAGTGCGCGATGTACATCGGAGAGTTGTGCAGGTATTTGTTAGCGCAACCACCCAGCGAACTCGATAAACAACACAGCGTTAGGATAATGTTTGGCAATGGTTTGAGGCCCCAAATTTGGGAGGAATTTAAGCAACGATTTAATATTCCGCAGATCGGAGAGTTTTACGGCTCCAGTGAAGGCAACGCCAATGTCGGTAAGATGATTGATATCCGAATTTTGATTATTGAGCGAAATAAATTGTGCGTTGATTTTTGTTGAGATAAATGAATTTGTTGAGTGAGAGAGAGAGAGAGAGAGAGAAATTATTGTTATCAATAAAAAATTTATTGGTGAAAAATTTCCATTGGAAAAAAATGAGAAAAATTACTTTTAAATAATAAACATTTCCTATCGATTAATGAGTAAATATTTTCTTTGAACAAAATTAACAATTAACCTCTTTTTATTATTTTTCTAAGTATTTGTTTGGCACAGAACATTATATTTTCTATAAAATTTTGACCTAAAATTAGCATTTATAGATAAGCGTTGTTTTTAACCTACAGGTTTATTTTCCTCAATTATTTAACGAGAAATTAAATTGTAATCTTCGTTTCTAACGATAATTTAATTGAAGGTCGTATACATTTTTTTCTCATATATTTTAAGACCACAGATATTATTTCAAAATATAAACATTAATTTATTCTCCACTCCCAATCAGATTTAAAAACTGTCAAAACAGCCAAAATTCTATTGATCGCAATCATTTCTATTGAAACGTCACAATAACGTCACAATGTCTAAGAATAACTAATTAAAAATATTTTTTTTTATCTATTTCTAGCAAACTATGACTTTAAACCGGGCGCATGCGGAATCATCCCTATGTGTATTCCGCCACTTTGTAAACTAATATACCCGGTGGCGGTTATTAAAGTGGACCCCAAAACAGGCGAGTATGTGCGCGACAAGAAGGGCATCTGTGTGATGGCGAAACCGGGAGAGACGGGCGAAATTGTGGCCAAAATACATGAGTCCGACCCCAGTAAAGCGTATCCCGGCTATGCGTCCGCTGAGGCCACTAATAAGAAGATTTTGCGCGACGTTTTTAGAAAAGGCGACAAAGCGTTCTTATCGGGCGATTTAATGGAGATGGATGAGTACGGGTACCTATATTTCAGGGACAGAACCGGTGACACGTTTCGATGGAAAGGTATTTAAATTTGAAGAAAAAATATTAATAAAGTATTTAATGAAAATGTTATTAATATTTTGCTGTCTATTCTCAGGCGAGAATGTGTCCACAAACGAAGTGGAAGCAGTGGTACAGATGGTGACACAGTTATCCGACTCTGTTGTGTACGGCGTAACGATTGCCAGTTGCGAGGGAAAGGCTGGAATGGCTGTGATAGCCGCCAAACCGCAGGACTTCGATATGAAAGAGCTGTGCGCGAAACTGACACAACACCTACCGCTATACGCTGTGCCGTTGTTCATACGTTTTGTCGATTCGATCGAACTCACCGGTTCGTTCAAACTGTCGAAAGTGAAGTTCGAGAAAGCGGGCTATGATCCCAATATTATCGCCGATAGTTTATACTTCTGGGACCGAAAGCGTCAGACTTACGTGCCGCTCGACAAAGAGTTATACAATCGTTTGCAAAGCGGAGAAATTGCTGTTTGAGATTTGGATTTGGTTCATACTATCGCTGCAATACTTCTACTAATCCTTTTTTCACTAATCTTTTTATTGATTTTCAAAAAACATGTCTTTTTTTAAATTATATATTTTTTTAATAAAAAATTTAGAGATAAAAAAAATGTCTTAACAGCACTTTGTCGCACAATATATCATTGTTTTTTCCTCTACTATATTATATGTACAGAAAGTAATTTGAGTGAAACTAAAAGTTAAAAAGATATATACATATATTTGTGTGCGACGTACATCTGTTAGGAAGTGATTATTCTTTTGCGCGTTTTTTTTCAATCCTCACTGAAAAGACAGCAGTAATTGTTGTCCGCTTTTATTCGCCAAAAATAAGGTCACGGCAAAGATAATAAAATAAATGGTCAAAAACTTTTAGACACACATTTGGTTCGCACACACACTTTTAAAGAGCGACAACACACTATACCTGGACTCGACTCGACTCTCACGCGCATACAGTTTTTATTGCAGATACTAAACTTTTTAAGTGTTATACATACACAGTGATAATAATCATCTTCTGTGAAGTGGCTATCGATTGGCTCGAAACTTCAAAAACTTCAACATTAGTGTCCCCACTGTTTTATTAGTCTAACGTTAGATGGGTTAAGTATTTGGTAAATTTTTCCGGCAAACTGTTTCTGAAAAACCGATTTCTCACGCTTATTATATATAGCGAGCAGTTATATATATTGACAAACTTACCATTTTTTAAATTATCAAAATTTAATTCATTATTTTCGTGTAACCTATGAGTAAATTTTTCTTTAATAAATAATTTTATGCTTTATAGTTGCAAAAACAAAAACTAATGGCGAACACTTAACAACGCTTTCAATTAAATTTTATGACACCGTTCTTTTTATCTTCTCTTCCGTTAATGAAAATAAAAGTAAGGGAGAGAGAGAGTAAGTAAAGGTAAGATAATTCCTGGGATATCGGATAAGTTTCGTTTCAAAGTAATTAAGCAAATGATTTGGGAAACCGAATGCCGAAAATAAATGCCCGACTATGCATACATACATACAGTGGTAAAATGCTATAAAAAGCGAAGTGAATGAAAAAACCCTTTCCGATAAAAGAAGGAGAGAAAGGTATGAGTTAGTTGAAGGGCAGGTGCAGTCATGTATGCATGCCTACACTACTATACTGTCCACTATTGTCCACTAAAAGTTTTATTCCAGTTTCCAGTCTCTTTGTTGATTCGGAAGTATTTGAGGCGGAATAAAAAAGTGAGAGAAGAAAACGAAGAAAGTGGAGAATTGAAAAGAAAAACTCTCTACACTAAACACTATACACACACGTTTTATGAGTTTCACGTTAATGACGTAAAAACGATATATGAATAAATGTTCGGTTCTGCTGAGTGAGTGCGAAACGAAACCAAAAAAATAGTAGCGGGTAATAAAAATGTGAATCTTTAACTTTCGCTGATTTACATTTGATATATGGCTCTGCTTTTTATACTTCCTTATTGTACTCATTGGATTTTGCTTAGTACTCCTTTTCTTTTGTTAAGTTAGATTATTTTTTGTAACTAAAGAAAATTTTTTTAAAACCAATAATTCGATTAAAAATTTGGGTTTAAAGGAAAAAAAGATTCAAAATAATTGGTTTAAAATGAAAAAGAGTTTTGGAATTTATTACTTAAATACACTGCACAGTTAATTATATTATTTATGGTGATAAACCATTAGAGAATAAGTTTAGCAGATAATACGATAATATACAATCTCCGTTAAGCGAAAAGTATTGAACACTACAACTGCGCGCTCAGCGTTGTTAACCCGAGTGGTGGCAAACTAACAATTAGTGGCATTGATGTTAAGTCATGTATAATCACTTTCACTATCGCTTTTTGAATGGCATAACTAATCACTCCTTTTAGCCCCAAAAAGCTCACTTTTCTAGAAAAACGAAGCAAAATCTAAAACTTCGAGCGCGAGTGAGAGAGAGACAGTGAGAAAGAGATATTTAAAACTTTCTCTCTCTTCTTGTGTGCAGTCAGTGTATGTGAAATGCATCAATGAAATATAGCGATACAACACTATACAATTTCACTTTTAAACTAGTAGTCGAACGCAGATGTCCACTACTAATATGTAAATATATAAATACACAACACATACAACGCTTATACAGTGAAAATCCTTTCAAACTATTTCTCCATAAAGAATTACTTTTACTTTTACGTTCGCTTGGTTTTGGTTTTTCTAAAATAACAACAATACTGCAAATACGGCGGACAATAATAATGGACAATAAGTTTCTGTATATCTTGAGTGAAAACTAGTGGTATAATACTTGAATATAGAGAAAAGGGTTAGCTTTAAATATATATATCGGGTGTTTAGCAATCGCTAAAAGGTTTTAGTATTTAATTGTGATGTATTTATAAACCAAATAATGGTTTTTGTTCGGACGACCAAAGGTCTATATTTAAATCCAATTTCAAGGTTGACTCGATTTTACTCGATTTTTAAACATTTATTTATTAAAAAGAGGTTTTTTTTGCTAATAACCTACTGATCGCTAAAAGTATTTCAAAGAGATCTTATCGGTAACTGTTATCGCAACTGGAATCTTAACTAGAATTCTCTTAACTGCACGTTTCTCACACAAAGAAAAGTTTTTAAGCAATAAATTTCTCAGCGCTTTATTAAAGGAATATTTGTGTATTACCTACTTGTACTGTATATTTAAAAAAAGAAAAACATCTTAAGAGGTAAAAAAACGATTTTCTTAGTACTAAGAAACGTATATACATCTGCTTATAAAAATATTTTGGTCGTCGATCGCTCGCGTGTCTCGCACTACTCTGACGGCGTCGTAACAGTTGCGACCGCACGTGTTATGTGTCAAAGCCCACGAGAGTTTTTCATAACCGACTTGTTAGGAATGCGATCGCGAGAACAACAATAGAGTTTTTATCTTTCCCCGTCACCAAAAATAATGGCACCATTTATCCCACACCTGCCCCACACCTTAAATTGAGAAATTCTCTCTACCTTTTCGTTGCACGCTCACACACATACTCAACCGTTTTAACATGTGCTTTGATATTTATAGATATTCTTGTGATGCAAAAGTTCAAGAATTTTATTTGAACCGGAAAATGATGACATCGAGTAAATAATTTATGATTATTGTGGTGTTAGAAGAATATTCTTTAATTGTATACAACATTTTTGCTGAAAGAGTGAGTGGGTGTATGTGTGTGTGTGTGTGTGTGTGTGTGTGTGTGTGTGTGTGTGTGTGTGAGAGAGAGAGAGAGAGAGAGAGAGAGAGAGAGAGAGAGAGTTGCGAAATGCAAACAGATTTGTTCTAATAAATTACAGTCGAGATAAAGAACTGTTGGTCACAATAAACAATGTGAAAACCGATAGCCTTGTCTGTCATGTACCATCATTTGCAACCTTTTCCCACAATGAACACTGGGTTTGGGCAAGTATTTCATAAACACCAGGAGATCTTTAAACTTTTATTGATATAAAAGAATAGCGAACCCGTTTAGAAATTGCATTGTCACACACACACACACACACTGTCTGGCTGTCACAAGTTAGCATTACAAATCAGTGTTGCCCCGTGTTAGACGTGAATTTCAATGTGATTTCTCTATTTTCTGGTTCATCAAGTTTTGGTAACGAAAATTTAAAATAAAAAATTTCCAGCAAAAAAATAAGAATCACACTATAAGTTGACTTTTGGATTTTAGATTTTAATTACAGAGAGATTAGTTATTTGCTAATGACATTAACTATGTTGTGACTAAAAATAAACAACAAAATTAGAAAGAATGTATTTATTTGAATAATAAACCTTATTCTACTGTTTTATTCTTCATTCATTGGCCACCATGTTTGTTCACACAAAGGAATTTTTTGTCAAAGTTCAGCACTTTTAGCACAACTAAAATAATCTCTCTCTCCTCTCTTATTTCTCTCAGTCACAGTGAGACCAATTCAATTTAGAATTTATGGTTCACTAAATTTTTATTCTGGTTTCCCATTGCTTTTATCCAGACATACCGAATAACTCATATGTGTGTTCCTTTGAATACGAAATATATATATATATATTGTACATATATATCGATCGATAGATTTACCAATATTTTTAAAGTTTGGGAAAAAGTTTCGGCTTTGCATACACAGTGAACACTGCAACAAAAAAAGAGGTAATTCGAAACCAAGAATTTTTCCGAATAAAGAAAACTCATTTTTCTTTATTTCCCTATATATTATTATTATTATTCGATAATAGTTTTCACCAAATGTGGTAAACCCACACAAACTTTATTGCCTCTCTTTTTATCGCGACAGCCAAAGCAATTGCTGGCTGCGTTTTTCTTTTCTGGTCAATTCTTTTCTGCAAAAATGAGTTGAAATATTTCCGTATTCAAAGGAAAGCTACGCCACAATCAGTTTATACACATTATACACATATATGCGTTTATAAGAATGCAATAAGAAACTAAAAATTAAGTGAACCGTAAATTGTGTATTGAATTGTGGTCTCGCCAGCGAAACAGATATCAATTCACGCACCGCAGACACACAGAGAGCGCGAGACACCACCACCACCACAACAGAGAGATCATTGACCAATGCTGTTTACTTCCCACAAAAACAGTGAATATGCCGTACTCTTTCTTTTTTTTTTGGTTTGGTTATGCATTTATCATTTTTTTGTGTGCGCGTAAAATTCAATACTGTTTTGAGAAAAGGCAATGAGAAACCAAAGGGCAAACAGGCGTACACTTCTTGTGGACGCAGTTTTATTCATCGGTTGCACTGAATAGTAACCAATAACTCCACACACACTGGACATATCAATTATTAAGGCATAAACAATTTAATTTGTCTGCACTGTTCTTTAATTTATAAAAATCATTTTTCTAAATTCCATCGGCAGACACAATAGGTTTCTCGAAAGCTTTTTTAAATAAAAGTTCGCTAACAAAAAAAAGTAAGATTTTTACCGCATAACTGCGCGATAAAACATATGCCTATTATAAAAGCATTTGTTAAATAATACAAACATAAAAAATAACTTCAACTCCAAACGTTCATAAGCTTCTGTCGCACTTCCTTTCTCACGCAATCAGTTGATGGAACAGAATGAGAGAGAGAGAGAGAGAGAGAGTGAGAGAGAGAGAGAGAGAGAGAGAGAGAGAGAGAGAGAGAGAGAGAGAGAGAGAGAGAGAGTCTATATATGTCTCAAAAAACCTTAAATCCAGTACACTCTCTCTCTCTCAGTGGTAGTCATCTCTCACCTGTAATTTATAAGTAGTGCATCTGTTTCATTCACATGTGCGCTCGCATTCCAACGAAAAGTCGGTTATGTAAAAAACGCGTGTGCACTCACTCACTATCCCTGACTCTCTCTCTCTCTCTCTCTCTCTCTCTCTCTCTCTCTCTCTCCGTATTACTCTCATACACATACGCGTGCGGTAACTGTTAGGTGACACGCGATACATTCCTTATATTAAAGCAGATGTATGGTCGCAGAGCAAGTAACTCTTTTTTTTCACTTAAGAATTTTTTTGATATTCAGAGTCACTGTACCTTAGAAAACATTACACTATACACTATAGTGTTCTTTTGATAAAAATAACGGTAAGATTTTAGGTAACCAACAGGTAATAACTTAACGAATTTTTTAAAATCGCTTAATCGAGCGCGCATTACCATGTAAATTATACGTGTTTTTTACGATTAATTAAACAAAACTTTAATGCAAATTATTTTTTTTTAGTGTTGACATAACATTTTTATAGAATTTTAATTATCGATAAATTTAAGTTCTTTTTAGCAATAAAATCACCAGCAAATTGTGATCGTACACTGGAGGTGAGATTGTTTTGGCCAACGATTGCAGCCAACTTAATACGGCTCACTTGCTGTTCGAGTAGAATCGCTAATTCGTGCCACAATTGATTGGCAAAACGCACACCAATACAGATTCCGAGCACAAATGCGATGCCAAAGCACCACAGCGTACCACAAATGCTCATATCACACAAGTTATTTATGTTTCTTAAAATTTCTGTCAATTATTGAATTAAATATTTGATGGCACACCACTAAAGTTTTCGAAGATTGTTTTTTTTTGTTGCCAGAAAATTAATTTATAAATTGAAACTAAATTATTCACGTATCAATCAATATTATCATATCATGCAGATAAACGTTTCAAAAAATTTGTTTCAATAATTAAAATACATTTCACGCGTAAACTTTTCGAAATATATTTTGCTCTAACAGTGTGCGTATAATAATTACAATAACGCACATTTATAGTTCAATCATGTTCATCGTTAACTGATTCAAATTGGTAATATTCTAGTCATTGTTGTAAAAGCTTACGAGAATTTAACGGTTTGAGCGTTATTTTATCAACGGTTTAGCTATATTATGTGTAATTAATTGAAAAAGCGCACCAAGGGTTTGCTTACTTAATTACAATACTAACAATACTAACAATAACCTCTAGATATCCTCTTTGGTAAGCCTAAAAAATTAATTGACACTTCTAACTGCCACAACTGAATGAACTACAGATTTTAATTTTTTTTAAATAAAATCTTTTCGAAATAATTTACAATTTTTCTGTGCTCGAAATTCGCGCGTTTCTATACCGATTTTTCTCAAAATTTCCAGAGAACACATGCCCCCACACTCGCACACATATTCATACACACATTTTGTCAATAACAACTACAGTAAAATCTCAATTATAGTGAATGCCCTAAACTGCTGAAGTAGTAGTACTTTTTGAATATTATCTGAATTTCAAAAAATTATCTCTTTTTTAAATCTAGCAGTACTGCACAAAAGAGAATCGAATCTAAAAATCGACAAACTAAGCGAACAAAAGGATTATACAAATACTACACAAGTGAAACACAATCCAATGGTAATATTGCGTAAAATAACACGCACACACACACACACAACATGAATTATTTTATTGCTTTATTTTGATTATATCTGGATTATCATTTTTCTTCCTATAGACTACATAATAGTTATCGTGTTTTTCTTTGTTTGACTGACAGTTTAATTTTAAGCATTATTATTCGCGAATCGCGATACAAAGACCACGATTCACGTAACATAAGCGGACTGACCTGTGCTATAATCAATTTACATCGTAATCGAATAAATTGGAACCAAAAAATATAGAAATATATATATATATAAATAAAGTTTAATCAAATTGATTATAATAAGTAGATGATATTATTTGTTAAATGAATCTATTAAAAATAAAACTGACGTTTCTGTTAGCACACACTATTCTTTAATCTTATACAGTGTTCTTCAATCTTTTACAGTGCGACTCATTGAGCCGCACTGTAAGCTATAACGGGGTTCTTGTGTTCACACAATATTTCATTTTATAGGCACCTCTTTCAGGTTTGATTGAGACTGAAAAGGCTTTATCAAGAGTGCATAAAATAATAATAAAATATCAGTGACATTCTCCACTCTCTTCTCTATTACCGGTATTTATTTATCGTTGATAACAAATTATCATAATCTAAACCATATCAACAGATACCACGATACAAACATTTATCAATGAAAACTCATTCAACTCTCTCTCTCTCTCGCTCTCACTGGCAAAATCTTTTCATAACTTTCATACCTATAAAAAAGTTTCTTATCAATGTTTCATTAGCAGTAAAAACTTCTTTTTTGTTGATTCACAATCGTATGTACGATTCTTAGCGCACACACACATATATTTTTATTTTTTAGCCTATTATTCGTACGTTTAGTTGACACGAGAGAGATATTTGTGTGAGATTTGCGGAAAGCGTCATTCGTTGCAGACATGTGTGCGATATAACTATAACTTTGTGTGAATAACTGATGAACAATATTGGTTTGCGTTTTGGTGGCACAAACGAAAAAATAAGGGATAAAAAGTGCAGCACAGCACACACACACACTATAGATAGTTTGGAAACTGGACAACAAGCTATTTGGGTCATTTCTGCATAAGTATTACCGAAAAAAATAAGTGCAAGCAATAGAAAAAAAATTTCCATTGAATAAAAACTACTTCGCTATTAGTTGTTAGAGGTTAGCATAAAAGTTTGTCTCGAGTTTTTTCAAAATCTGAAATATACCTTTTTTTAAATGTGCACCAATGAATAATTTGTTCTGATTTTTAAAAAATAAAATGTTCATAAATTAACAGTTTTTTTTCGGAGGTGAATAACACAAAACAAAAAACTTTGAATAATTAATAGCAAATTAATTTACAAATCGTTTCATTTTAATACTATTATAATTCATTTTTACTATAATCGCAAGTTTCATATTTAGCCGCTTCACTAGCTTTAATGCGTACATTAATTGTAACATTTATGATCGTATTATTAATTACAGAATTCGGTGTTTGATTCGATTATTAATTTAGTCATAAAATATTTAGAAATTAATT
>JAQIVF010000998.1:0-16354 GCA_034698365.1 Steganacarus magnus
ACTCCACTCCATTTTCAAAATTTTACTCAACTCCAGCTCCATTCCAATGGAGCTGGAGTTAGATTTACTATCTCTAACACACACAACACACACTCCACTGATAAAGTGTTTCATGAATCATGAATTAAATATGGTTTAAATCCCTTTTGCAATACTGCTACTAAAAAAATTCTATTCACAAAGCAGGTGAAAACATATTAAAGGTTTCGTTAAATTACCACTCTTTTAGTTTTTATTACTTTACTGATAGTTAGTTTTAATAAATTTTACTTAACTTACAGTTCTTTATAAACAATTCTAAAGAAAAGTGTATAGGTTTATAAGAAATATTCTTTATTTATTTATTTTTATTTTTATTGGTATATTAAAATCTTATCGAATACTCAAACACTAAATTTTTTATCCTTATATTTATATAATGAGCTAAAAATATATACTGTATTTCGATGTAAACATAAACATAAACATAAACTATAGTTAAAGTTCTTAAAAAAATTATAAATCAAAGTTATAGTAGTGTCAAAAAATTATACAGTTATCACTTGAAATTATTGATATTTCGCTTTCAAGTTTTTTATTTTGTTTTTGATTTTCTGAAAATTTTTAATTTTGATTGCATTATCAATATTTTTTATTTTTATTGTTATTTTAAAGTATTTATTTTGACTATGATTACAAAATCCAAATCAAATATCTAAAATTAAAAAAACAACACTACTTGAATCATAGTATTATTACGTTATAATAAAATACCTGCTGTTAGATAACAAACGCTTAATAAAGAGCGTGCGAGTGCTGTTTGCGCTTTAGTTGAGTTTAAGTACTCGACAAAGTCATTAAAGAGTAAACCGAATGTATAACAAATACACCATCCACTGCGAGATTACACATAAAAGATGCAACGCTATAATCCAACCATAACCACCATCAGGCGATGGATCATTAATAATAAATTTTTTCCTATTTGTGTGCTTTGTCTCTTTATTGTTATAGTTGTTGCAGTGAGGCTATCATTGTTGTAGCAGTAAGACTATATCATTGTTTACTAATTCTTCCGATATAGCCTTAAGTTTTGCACGAGTATTCCAAGATATCTATTTGGTAAATGAAGTGAAGCTCAAACTCTTAGTAAATACGGTACAACTGTTAGCTCATTATTTTTTGTTGTTCGATAAAAATATAGAAATGAAACTGAAACACGTCTCAGCATTGTTTGCGAAGTATAACTTATTTGATATTTGAACTTTAATATAAATATAAGTACTTTCCAGTTTTTTGTATTCGTTTGAATATAGGCCAACAAAATGAGTATAAATTTCGCTAATATTTGTTTTTCAAAAAAATATTAAGCAATATTATTAAAGAATAATTGATAAAACGGGGAACACAAAAACACGACGTTAAGTGGTTTTGTTAGCGATAAGAGCAGAGAAATTATCGTGCAAATAACTACACCATTTATAATGATGAGAATAAGCTCGATTATTACTGAGCTTGAGCTTGAGCTTTCCGAGCCTAAGCTCGCTACTCATTGAGCTTGAGCTTAAATAAAAAGGATGAGCTTTAGCTTGAGCTTATATCGATAAATACTTCGTCAAGCTTACATTTGAGCTTGAGCTAGCTTTACTGAGCTTGAGCTTATTCTCATGTTATGCATTATAATATGCAAATTATATGCAAAACTTATATAAATTTAAATATTTTGTTGACATTTTTTTCTAATAATTTTTAACATAAGCTCGATAAGCTTGACAGCACGAGCTTGAGCTCTCTGAGCTAAGCTCAAAATAATGTGAGCTCCAAGCTTGTCTTTCAAGCTTTAAGAGTTGTGTCGAGCTTACTTTGAGCTTAAGCTAGCTTTTGTAAGTTTTTCTCATCATTAACCATTTCTAATTTCAAGAAAATTTTTTTCTAATAGCATACTATAGCATCATTAACTTTAATAACTTTTAAAAAAAATCAGAGTGCAAAATGCTAAATTTTTCTAGACTAGTCTCCTTCCAAACTATCCAGATTCGGTTCAGTTACAGTCTCCAGAGGTTAATAGTAGCAAAGGAACAAATTGTTCACGAGCTTAAAAATAAATATAGAAGTGAGACAAGAGTGAAAACACTATTTATTAGAGTTTATTTTTGTTGCTCTTTGTTTTTTGTTTTTTTTGTTTGGTGACCAATTTGTTCTAAATTTCTTTTTCTATTAACTTTAATAATTTTCGGTAAAAAAAGCTGTTAAACAGTTAATATTTGAATTACAAAACTTCTAATTACAAAACTTTTATTAATTTGATAATTAAAAGCTATTATATTTGTGACAAATTCTAATTAGAAGGTGAAATTATAATTTTGATTATAGCTCTATTTTCGTTTAAGAAATAACAAAATTATTTCATGAAGTTTCGTTCCAATTTTTAAATTATACTTTTAAATCTTTAAATGAATCTAAAAAACCATAATTAACATACAATGCATACTTAAGTGAATGAGGTTATTAATTTTTAATACAATTAGAAATTTAATACTTATAAGAATTAGATAATTTCTAAAGCAGATGTATTTTGTTTAGTATTAATATTAGTAGATAACTTAATTTATAAATTTAATATTGTTTAACTAACTGTTTATCTTGATTTTAGATTAAGTTAGGTTTTAATCGTATTAGTAGTTTGTTTCCATGTAATTTAATTTACATTTAGTACCTAATAATAATTAATTTGTGAACAATACAATACAAAATGATCATTTTCTTTTCATTTAATGCTAGGAAACTGTGATTATTTTGGTGAAAGTCTTTTTTGTCTAAAATAACGAAATTTAGGAGTTCGCTCATTACTTAAATACATTACAATCTATTGAATTCAAGTGAAACCATTATATTCAAGTGCGATACATACAAACAAGTGATGCGAGCAAAAAATTTATTATCTTTAATACTTTATATACCAATTTTATCAATTATAAAACTATTTGATTTGAATACTTTTAACTTGATTTAATTTTTTAAATGCGCCGTTTTTGTAAAATTATTTTTCCCAGTGTTTATATTTTGAACTAAACGTAAGTTTCCTTTCTAATCAGGACTTTGCAGGAATGTTAAAACTTATCGCGAGAAGAAAACGAAAATTAATTTTTAAATTATTTTATTATCAAAATTATTTTCCTTGATTTTATTAATAAATTTTTAACCAAAATATTAACAACAAAGAAATTGGAAGTAATAATGTTTTAATAAAAATATTATAAATAATCTATGAATAAAATAAATAAATATAAAAATGAGCATTAAAATGAACCAACTTTTTAAATTATTTTCACATTCAATGGATTATGCTTTGATATAATCGTATGTTATTAATTACAAAATAAGTTTTAAACAATACATTTTAATTAATTAAAAAATCAAAACTTTTTATTATTTATATATTTACTGAGTGTGTATATATATATCTCATGTTCCATCTATCACTACATTTCAATTAATTTATTAGATCTCCTCGTTTTCTTTGGCTGATTTTTTAAATCTGATCCCTTCTTCATTGAAGGGTGATTTTTTGAATCTGATTCCTTCATCATTAAATGGAACTTTTTTGTATCTGATTCCTTCTTCACTGAAAGGTGACTTTTTGTATCTGATTCCCTCTTCATTGAAAGGTGACTTTTTGTATCTGATTCCCTCTTCATTGAAAGGTGACTTTTTGTATCTGATTCCTTCTTCATTGAAAGGTGACTTTTTGAATCTGATTCCCTCTTCATTGAAAGGTGATTTTTTAAATCTGATTCCTTCATCATTGAATGGAACTTTTTTAAATCTGACTGCCTCTCCAAAGAAGGGCAAGCTTTTCATTCTAAAACCATTGTCGCTATTGTCGTTTGGATGCTTTTTGTAACGAATGCCTTCTTCGTCAAATGGTTGATACTTCTTGAATCTTATCCCTTCTTCATTGAATGGTGATTTTTTAAATCTTATTCCTATTAAGCAAAAATTAAAAATTGTGGTAAAATTTATAGGTATTGTTTTCAACAGATACTGATTTGAGACCCATTCAATATTTTACTATACTTTGCTTATAAAAAACAAGTTAATACAGGATATATCGTAACTATTCTACATTTTTCAAAGCAACTGTTACAGTATGGCGTCATTCTCATGCAGATCTTAGGAAAGATCTCAAAATTTGTCAACGGTCTTGATATTAAAAGATAGATAAAACGTTTGCTCATTAAAAAAATATTCTAAATTATCGTTTAAAGTGTATTAATATGCCACTCACTCCGAAATATTGATTTCCTTCTAAATCTTTACCTGACACTAAAAAATCATATGCTAAAAAAATTCTTAAACTGAATAAAAAATAATTTATTTAAATTGCCTATAATTTACGTTCGAGATATTCCACACTCTCGAGTTAAGATTTGTTTTAGAAATATAATTAGAAAAATTCGAAGATACAAGAAATGAAAGAGATTTTTTCTTAAAACGAGGCTAACTTAATACAGAAATTCTTTTTTATTTTACAGAGTAGTCGTGCTTCTATAAAGTTTGTGCAGTATAGTAGCGCTGCGGTGTTATACGCATAAATTCTAATTAATTTGTTGTGCAGATTATAATTTTATCAAATCTAATTTGAGTCTAATTTTAGTGAAAAAGTTTGGATAATTTTAACGTTTGGCGCAATACAAATACGCAGACAATTATATAATTATAGTACAGTTGCAGTTCTCTAGTATTTTTAATAGCAAACTAAAATAAATTAAGATAATGTTAAAATAGAAAAATTTAATTTGACTAAAATTAATTAAATAAACTTCATTAAAAAAAAGTTGCATTTATATTAGTGGCCGAATTTTGTATTGTTAAGTTAATTGCTTTAATTTCTTGTTACAATAGATTTGCTCAAACTTAATATATTCTCGTTGTAGAGAAAACATACATACAATACAGTACATTATTTATTTTAGTTGTTTATTTATTCAAAATATAAAATTCATCATTTAAAATAATTATAATCAATTGATTAATTAAACACATTTTTATGCAAACAAAATGTTTTTGAGATAAGCGTTTAAAAGTAATCGATGTTTTTTAAATGTATTTAATTATAAATTCTATTTGAGAATAAAATCTAGTATCATATTCTACAGTATAGTCTTCTAGAAAATATTAATTAAAATTCAAACCTTCTTCATTAAATGGTGATTTCTTATATCTAACGCCTTCATCTCCAAAAATATTAGAGGATCTTTTAAATCGTATGCCTTCACCATTATAGACATACTTCTTGAAACGAATGCCTTCAGTTTCAAACGGATTCTTTTTGAATCGAATTCCTTCGGCGTTAAACGGGTTACGTTTAAACCAAAACTTCTTGAACGGATTCCAATTAATCCAAGACTCGTCATTATTTAATGTTAAATATCTAACTTCAGGTTTTTTGTAAGAGTTGTCTGCTTCATCAAACATAGTTCTTTTATATCGGATTCCTTCGTCTTCGAATGGCGTGCGTTTCATAACTTCATAATTCTCTCGTTGTTGGCATTTCTCGTATAAATTTAATAAATCGATAGCGTTTAAAATTATTTTGGGCCCTATTTAACAAAAAATTAGCATTCGTTAAAATATTATGAACTAAAACTTTAATTGATCGAAATAAGTAAACAAAAAAAAACGTAATAAATCTATTTTATTCTTTTTTCTCTCCTTAACATTAACAAAGAAAGTATGCTTGCTTTTTGAATAAAAGCATATAATAATTAATAATTAGTGTTAAAGCTTAATACCTTTAGTGCAAAATTTAGAAACCAGAGTAAATGATAAATTATTAATATAGTGTTTCAAACTAATAATGACCATATTTTGTAAAATATAATTTAAAATTACATCCTGTAATCCAATATTATAATACTCTATTAATACATAATCCAATATATCATTTTCTCGTTTTTTTTTCACTTTCTTAATACAGTGAAAATAATAAGCAGTTAATAGGATAGAATGCCTTTAAGATAAAATATCTTACAGGTTGTTTTTCTTTCATTTACAGATTTTAATTTATTCGGTGTACAGTAATTCATATTTTTAAAGCGATCGCTTAATTCTAATAGAATTGAATTTCTATTAATATATGAAAAAGAACACATAATTAAATTATTAACCTATAATGGAAAAGAGGTGGGCGTCGAAGAAAGCAAACCTGTAACGCACACAACTAAAGACAATAAATGAGTTTAATTAAGTAAAGAAAAATAAGTCGTAACTAATTTATAGGAATAATAACGGAAGTAAGATTACTGCATACTAGAATAACGCTATACAAGCTCTTATAATATGGCGTAACACATGTATTGGTAATTAACCTAAAAGTGAGAGCACACGACAAAAGAGTTGCATACATAAAACTATCATTGTGTCACATTTAACATGATTCTTATTATTTCTATCGATTGTATTACGTATACGTATCCTTTACTCACTCAATTGATCCTCTTTTTGTATATCAATAAAAAAAATAATTTTTGAAGTATTTATTAAAATTATAATGAGGGACTAGAGATCACAGAATGAACACAAGCTAATAATAATCAGTAATAATGGACTAAATATAATCAGTTTTTATTGAACTTTTAATCTAAGTTTTAAACATTTAACGTATAATAATTCTGTTTGTATGAACTTATTTTTATGAGTACGCTATTGACTTGAAATATATAAATAATTGAATTCCGTTAATTCTCGGTTACTAATTAAGTTTCTGGTACTTCGAACAGCTTTTCCCACTATATAACGGAAATAATCGAAAATAACCAGAATAAAAAATAATCAAAGTGAAAGCGAAAATACTTATTTGTACTCATAAATGTACAGATAGTTGTTGTGCTCAATTTAGTAAATGACAGAATCGAAACTATTGAGTGAGAAATACCAAAATAACTTTATATGTATAATCAGTAAGAATTCCAAATAATGTTGTAGGAGTATATATTATTATTTACTTCCTTAAAAAGATTTTGTTGTTTTATAGATATAATACTTAATTCTTAAACAAATTAAAATTTTGCAATGAAAATTAAAATTACTTTAAACATATTATCTTAAAGAAGATAAACAAGCCTAATATAAAATATTAGAAAATTCGAAATTATTTAATGAATAGATGTGTAAAACCTAATTTTATTTGTTAACTCGTATAAAAAAAAGCAAAAATTACTTTACTTTGTAAAAAGTATAAAAATGCCATTTCTAGATAAAAATAATGCATAGCGCGTACGGTACGTACAATACTGTATTTCTAGATATTAAAAATATTTTAACTCGAAAATATAATTCAACGTCGTATTTCTGATATTAAAATTACATATTCAAAGTTTATTGACAAAATAATGCATAGTTTGCATGTTTGCAATTTATACCAAAAACACATTTAGCATATGTTGCTAAATGAATCAGTGAAAGAAGCATACAAAGTTCTTGTTTTAATTTAACCATTTTATCGCAAAAAAATTTTAAGAAAAATATAACTATAGAAGAAATTTGTCTATAATTAGCTGAAAATAATAGTGTTAAATATATTAAAATCAATTTACGAGCACAAAATTCTTGTTTGCCTCAATTTCAAAGTATCGCAGTTATTCAAAGAATTTGCATTATTATTTTATTAAAAATGTTTTTAGTTTATTGTAAATTAGACTTTTTCTTGAATAGTTTAAAAAGTTGAGTTTGAATTGATAAATAATTAAACAATTTAACATTTAAAAAAATATCGTAAATAAATGGTGGGTTAAGCAAATGATAAATAGAAAAAAAATGATAAAAGATAAACTTTTATTCGTATAAATTCAGTATAATTTCTGTTTGTTTAATAGTGTTAAATATGTATCACAAATACGTAGTAAGCTGTTAAGTAAAAATATATGGACTCATATTTTAAGCTTAGTTTAATTGAAAAACATGAAAAAAAGTTACACATTTCTACTGCAGTTCCTCAGAGATTTATTGTTAACTGATTTACATATTCAAATGTCAAATGATTTATGATGTTATGAAACTATACGGTGTTTTTAGTTTCGGCACAAAATATTTTCTGAATTATTCATAACATTTATTTTAGAAAGTCTTTATCAGATTATTTTAAATAAAGTTTTAATTGAAGATTAAAAATGTTGTTAGACGTAATTTAATAAATATTTTATCAAAAAATTATGAAATTGATAATTTCGTTTAGCAGTATCAAACTAATGGATTTTATGTGTCCTCAAATTGCTATTCCATTAAAAGCAACTCTAAAGGAAACAAATATTTAAAGAATAGTGGAATTAAACTACATTTACTATAACAGTTGACTATCTATGCTAAATAACAGTGTTGTTAAATTGTTTAATTAGATAAAAAAAGTTTTTATTATTCATTATAATTTTTTTAAAAGTTTTTCATATATAATAATATAAATAAATTTTAAACAAATTAAATTATTATGAGAAAAAGATTAAATAAACTTTAATGCTACAAAATCTAATGCGATGCTAACTTTATTAAATATAATTTACTTTCTTATGACAAGTAAATACTATCTGAAGCGCTCATAACTTGTGGTAAGATTCATGATATACCAAAAAATCAATTATTATAGCATTACTTTTAAGAAATTAATGATGTGAAAGTTGTACTGCTAACTTAGTACGCATCAAATCGTTTGAGTTCCGTAAAAATTTTAAAAAGGCGTAAATTAAAGTTGAAGTAATTTTACCAAATAATTAACACAAACTTGTCTACAACTAAAAGATCATATTACTATTATTGATGTTTCGCGAAATCCTGCATCCTTCCTTTAAATAATTTCCCTTACGGCAAATCTTTGGTAGGATATTCTGGCCAAACGGTAAGAGATAGCGGTACTATCTAAGCAGGAAAGTTTTAGCTAAGGGTCTGAAGGACTCGGCAATAATAGTGAAATTTTTATTTCATTTAGTTTTAAGGGGTTTTGGTGGGGTTAAATATTGCTTAAAATACGTTTGAATTTTGTGCCAAATTGTGACATACACATGCGCTATTTGCCTAACTATATGCGTTGCACAGTTTGTATCGCACAAAAATATAATGTACATTGTAGGACATTTACAGTAGAAAAACCTATTAAAATGCGGCTATTAGCCGCATATGAGTCTCTCGTTTAATTTAAATTAAGTAATTTTTGCTTATTTATTTAATATTGTCATTCATTAAGCTATGATGTATTTATTGGAATTGAAATTCTGTGTTAACTCTTAAGCATTTACATGAGCACTTAATCTATCACATCACGAGTAAATAGTATCATATCTGGCACACACGTTAAAATATTAGAAAACTATTTTTATTTTTACTGAATTGGATATAATTTAGGACGTCGTGATTAGATTTCTAATATTTATATATACCCCTAATTTAGCGACAATAGCCCGCACTAGTGTATAGCCCGCATAAATCAAATTTCAGCATAAGTAAAATATTCCATGTATAGCCCGCACCCCATGTATAGCCCGCACCCATAAAGTATGGCAGTTTTATATGGGGTTTTGTAAACAATTAGAGTAAAAACGCATTTGTGTTCTGGGCTTTTTAAATAAAATGATTTTTGGAAAAATTTTTTGTATAACCCGCATCCTATGTATAGCCCGCATAAGCAAATTTTTGAAAAATTTCACATTATTTCTTCTATAGCCCGCGGGCTATCATCGCTAAATTAGGGGTACAGTGATTTTGACATTTGAAAATAATTAAATTTCATTTTTGATATAGTTTTAATTATAATCGAGTTAAGATTAATAATTTTAAAGATTAAAGAAAAAGTTAAAAAGTATTTAAATAAAGCATTTTCAAATTTTTTGACCGAAACGAAAAATAATCAATGTTCACCTTAAATAGAATATATGACCTAATTTTTTTACAATACTATTGTTTATTGTTAGCTATTAATTTGTATATTATATTAAATATTTTTAGCTGAAAAGATTAGTTGAAAATGTGACTTTAGACTTGAGTGCTGTAAATAGTATATCTGTCACGCATTTATTAATCAAAATTTTCATTGAATAAAGATGTTAAGCTTATTAATAGAAAAGTAATTACTAGAAATGCCTTTTAAATGTATATTTTAAAAGGTCAAAACATTTTTTAAAAATTTGTGGACAGAATAGAAGTCAAAAATTTTGACGTTAATTTTGTCATATGAGCGCATTCATTATATCGTTATTTTGTACGTGAAAGGTAAACACTCAAACTTAAGTGATTAATTGCGTACAAAGAGTAAATTATCCATAATCGGTAGAGAAAGTTTTCAAAAATCAAGAATTACAGATAA
Source organism: Steganacarus magnus (assembly GCA_034698365.1). Taxonomy (NCBI): domain Eukaryota; kingdom Metazoa; phylum Arthropoda; class Arachnida; order Sarcoptiformes; family Steganacaridae; genus Steganacarus; species Steganacarus magnus. The sequence goes on from JAQIVF010000998.1 coordinate 10,331, forward strand.
AAATTTATTAATAATGAAAATATTCTATCACTTTTACATAACTGAATCACAAGATCGGTGCAAATACGTTATTAAGTATACCAAAACAAGTAAAAAACCTTTGACACTGCCTGACAATAACATTGAAACCTAACAAAAATTCGGTGCGAATAACATCCTAACGTAAAACGCAAATCAATTGGTAATTTTATTAATATTTTTACAATTTTAATCATTAGTAGACTACTTTAATGTTTTAAAAGTATTATCAAAAAAGATTTAATATATGCAGAAAAATTATTTCACTCGCTTTTGTTATTAGCGTTGGTTAGAATAGTATTAGCTTTTAGTTAATAAGATCGTAAAAAAAATTCCATTATTTTATTTTAAGTATCATTAAGTGCTTTTAATCTTAATAATTTTTATTTTGGTCGATCTAAAAATGCTAATATTTTGCCAAACATAATCTTACTGTATTGAGACTATTGATGATATGATATAATAATTTACACTAATGACTTCCGTGGTTCAGACTAATAACTTTATAAACCCTATTGGTATAAAAAATGTTGTTAAACTTCGATTAGTCTTAAAGTCACAACAATTTTTGACTAAGTCCTAAAAAATATTAACAGATCGATTAGAATTTACTATACAAAACTTTTTTACTGACAAACTTTTCCTCAGTCTCGTTCGTATAAGTTATAAATATTAATATCGACATGTACATCAAATCCAATTGGAAAAAGTTAAAATTATATACTGTAGTCTAAGTATTTAGTCAACTGTTTTTTAGTTAATATTAAATAAAATATTTTAGCCTAAAAATAATATATTTTGCTTGATTTATTGAATGATTAATTAAGTTCAATTACCTTGAGCTTGAGCTAAACAAAACCAGCAAAAACCAGAATCCTAATCAAAAACTGAACACTGAAGAGTGAGCTGACCTTAATATTAATAATTAATGATAGCACACTAAACATTCTTTGATATAATGATGCACTTAATTGAACATATCGTAAATAAAAATATTTAGTGTTTGTTTAAATCAAGTTAATCGAAATTAATAATCGTCACTATTTTTTTAAACGCTTAAAATAAATATTTCGCGTCTCATTTTATTCTCAAGTGATTTTGTCTTCAATTTTATTTTTATTAACTTTAAGAATATCAAGTGTTAATATTTCACATTAATTGCGATTTTAATGTGTAAAATTGGTCAAAATTTTGTGAAACGTTATGTAATATTATCTTTTCTTTGCCATATGATTGCCTACACTTAGATAAGGAGCAGCGTGTTGTTCCCTACGCTCACTTACTTTTGATTCTGATACAAGTCAAAATTGAGAGTCACTTGAAAATAACAGTTATTATAATTTTTGATTCCCCAACTCGATTAATGAGTAATGTTCATTCAATACAATGAGCGCACACTGCGTTGCCGATAGGCTGACGCTGACGTGAGCCAAAGCTTTATCGGAAACTTATGCGATGCATAGCCTATTTCGAACACTACGACAATTTTATAAGGAATTTAATAATCTAAGCTTAGTAACAAATAAAAAGCAATTTGATAAGATACAAGTTTGATACATTTTTACTTTGAGGTAATAATTTTAAATATGTTTTGAGCGAAATCGATGAAAACTAAACAAATTTGCTCATCAATGTTTCTTTTACTGCGTCTCTTATGTCTATGAGACCGACATTACTAATACACAAATGTTTGCAGAGGATTACGCGTTAGCAAACAATGCCTGCAAGTGTTTCAAAAAAGTTTTAATGAAAGTGACTTATGTATTAGTGTGTATTGTATAACATTCTGTTAAATGGATTATAGTAGAAAAAAGGTGTAAAATAAAAATTTTTATGTTGAATGTTGTGAAGGGTTTATTTTACGTCCAAACAGCTAATAGATAAAGCTTTCTTCTCTTTATGCGAGTCTAACATCAGAATTATTTTATTGAAGTCTTTTCAAACTTCAAAACATATACAATCATTGCTTTCAATACAAACATTGATTGTTTTTTATAATAAATTTTTTTAAAATTCATTAGACTTAATTAATTTCGTTGAGTCGAAAATATGGAGTTCGATAAACGAGATTTTCTATTTTATATCTTATTTTTAGAAAAAAATAACATTATATTTGTTTTCTTTACCTTCAAAAAAATAAAAATATAAACCACATCAATATTATCTCTTACTTATCTTTTACTGAATTACTTAATAATAAACTGAATAACTAATAGTAATGCGAACAAATCGGCAGAAAAAATCACTGTAAATCAGTGTAAATCGCTGAACAGAAAAGTACCGCTTATAACTGCTTCGCATACGTAAGATATTACTGCAAATAATGATAGCGTGTAGCAATATATATGCTTCAAATTGATTTAACTCTATCTAATTCTATTACTACTTAACAAGATTGTTGTGAAATTACAATTTGTTAATAATTTGCAATAATTATTTAATTGTCATTATTTTAACAGCTAAATTAATGATAATTTAAAGTTTATAAAAAGCAAGCTATTAATGGCAATGCGAAGAAACTTAAACACTACCGTATTATTTGCCATTAAACTCCAATATAAATATAACTAATGAATGCCTGACCTGACATATTGGCATTTAGGTTAATGTTTTCATTTCTTAGCCAAACATCGTCAACATTTTTTAAGAGAAAGTATAAATAACATAAGGTATGCCACAACATATTTTTAAACTAAATATTTAGTGTAGGTTTACTAAATAAACAAAAATTTTGTTAGCACAATATAACTACTAAAACAATAATTTTTTAAAACTAATAATTAATTGATTAAAAATAAGAAAAATAAGACTTAATTTTTTCAATAATAAAAAAATAGTTGCAAAACACATACCATTTATATGGGCCAACAAAGTTTCACAGTCCCAGTTGACTGCGTTCGATACACCACAAAATGAAATGATAAATGAAATTGAGATCAATTTGAAACACCAGAGAATCATTGTTCAAATTATTTATTTATTTATTTAACTATAATATATCTTAAAATTGTTCCCTGAAATTTATCTATTAAAATGCGTTATTAAAAAAGAAGAGTAACGTATAACTTATTCGATATTTGAAAAACTACGAGGAAATAAAGTATAAGGTTTAATCAGTTAACTAATACTAAAGTTCAGATTGAGAGAGAGAGACGAGAGATTTGTGCGAATCGCTAAAAATGATTTTAAAATATGATTATATTGCAAAGCAAAAAAAAGCTGCACATGAACAATACGTGTAATATAGTTAATATATTTTTTTTATGATTAGCGGTGTTCGTAAGAATAGTATAACTGTTGCTTTCTTATCGCTTTTTGTTATAAAGTAATCAATTTCCAGAAAGGAAAGGATGAGTTCTTAGTTTTATAAGGTCCGCCAACAGTTTACTGCAGACCAACCAAATTGGAGATACAATTGACGTAAAAAGTCTCACAGCTATTTTTCACTGATCACACTCATTCAATCTTTATGCTGAGTTATCCTACTCACGACTCCAGCGTTGGATGTCGTGTTAGTAATTGCACAAAACTTGTGAAAAAAGTATAAAAATAACACATTTTAAAATTTTTTTTACTTATTTTAGAGAAGACACCATACTCTAAATAACTTCTTATTTGTACAATAAATATTTGCGAAATTTCGATCACACTTCACAACAAACCATAAATATTTAGGATGATTTCTGGAAAATCAACAAATTTCTAATAATAATTACCATGAAGTTAAAATTTTTATTACAAATTCAATTATAGTCTAAAATACTTTTTACAGAAAAGTTTTCTTTTATATATAGACTTAATTTTTAATTTTTTTACTCTTAGTTTTGTAAATTTAAAATATTTAATGAATAAATTAGAATGAATTGATGTAAATTACGGTATTTTTAAAAATATGCTTACGAATAAAGTTTCGCAGCAAATATCTAAAAGTGCATAAAACACACATAAGCTATTCAGTGACCGAAAAGTTTATTTTTTTATAAAAATTTATTCCTTCGAAATAAAGAAAAAAATGTTGAAATAAAAAAAGCACTTTCTCGCTATTAATTCTACATAGAAATATCACTCTCGAATTTTATTTCAATGCGTTTGATTGAATGAAATAAGTTTTTCTAAGAGTTCGAGCGATTTGACGACTCAGTTGATAAATAATTCGTAAGTTTTCAACTCCTCATTCAAAATATGTTGAACTTTTATACGGTATTCTCAAATGCATTAATACAATCATGTACCGCAGAATGCGAGACGTTTTTCTGGCGAATTTTGTGAATAATAAACGCGTCAGTTCAGCATATCAATGCACACAATGATCATATTTATGTTAAATTGCGAGTTTATAGGTCAAACATTTTGGTGAAATACTTTCCACTTAATATATTGCTGGCGATGAATAAAATTAGCATATTTTTTAATACATTTAAGTAAGTTCAAAACGTTTCGGTAAATTCATGAAAGTTAGTAGTAATATCGTCGCCAATATTGCACATAATCTCCAATAACCGATGTTTACTTAATTGCCGAAAAAAATGTGATTTACGATTTAAATTAATAGAACCCTTGTTATCACAGTATATAGTATATAATTTGTTCTTTTACTTTAATATCTGTTTTAATTGGTTAGTATGTCTAGGAATTTTATTACAGAATTTTCCGTACCAGTGAAGAGAATATATGAAATTAGTAGGATTTTTTGCGTTCCAAAAAATACTTGTCTCACAGACGTCAACAGAATGCCATCATATTTTGCTAAAGAAATGGTATTATTTATGTGTTATTTAATTTTGTTACATAGAACCACATGTGTGAATCAAACTTTTCTGATAAAATTTTTTTGATTTTAAATTCTTCTCTTATTAGCGTTTCTTACTTTATTAAGAATCTTCAATATATCAACGATTTATTATTAATTTCACTCACTTTATTAATAATGTAAGAGCATATTAAATTGAAATATTTTGTCTGGAGTTGTTCGCAATTTTATTGATAAAAAATTTTGCAATAAAGTTTAAGTTAAAATGAATAGTTAAATGCAGATTTTTTAAAAACAATGTAATTTCATACTTCTTGAATAAATGAAATTAAAAGTATATTTATCGCATTCATTAGATTTCACTTAAATACAATATTATACAGTGGGGAGTGTTTGACCACTGTTGACCCCTAACCTAAAAATTGAAAAACAAGACTCCACGAAAAAATGGAGATTTTGAAAATTATCGTTTAAATCGGTTGAGTTATTGATTTTTTTGGACCAAAATGATGAAAAATTGTAAGCTTAAATTTTCTCTAAAGTTTTGAGAATGTATATAACCGAACATTATGTAACTATGCTAAAATCATATAAAAATAACATGTTTATAGGTTATACTCGACGGGGGTTTGAAATTAAAACCTCATAATTTCGTATAAAAATTCAACATTTATTTATGCTGTAATTTGCATTATTTTTACTAATAAATTTAAAGCTTTCAACAACAGCCCGGATTAATTCGAAATTGAATCGTTAACTTTCTATTACAGTAGACTAATTTCATTCAAAAATTACTGACTTTTGTCGCTGTTTAGTATCGAATGTTAGTTAAGTCCACGTGTATCTTTAGAAACTAAATAAGAGGTCAAGAAGTTATGAAGTTATGACCGTTAATTATTCAATGCTTTAAAAGATATGAATACCCATTCAATTAGCATTAACCGATCCAAATATATCATTTTTTGCAGACTATTGAAGAGTCACTATTCATAACTTCATTAACTTTTAACAATTTGTTCAAAGTTGAGTTCAAGTTTGGTGTTACTGTATGTATATATACGATGCCATATTTGAGGTCAATTCTTAATAATTATTTCATAAATAAAACTCGGAAAATGTTATACATTTTCTTTGGTCAAACTATTTTATATTATACTAGTGAAACATGAACCTGTATAAACAGTTTGAGTATAGGAATTTTGTTTAAATAAAACAGAGCATGAATTTTTAAACACCAACCCATAAGATAATTTTCA
>JAQIVF010000999.1:0-16342 GCA_034698365.1 Steganacarus magnus
AATTTTTAATTGAATACCGGAGTGATTATAATCAGTGTTTTCCACTTAATGCGACTTATTTTAATTAATTTTTATTCTTCCTTTAAAGGAAGTGAATTGAAATATTTCTATACAGTAGTACTGTAATTTCAATTTAAAAATGAAATATTTTTTGGCAATCCATTAAATACGCTTCCGTTGTGATACCGAAAAAAAAAATCAAAATAATAATAATAATAAATAAATATCTCGTCCTACGCTCGTGTCCTGTTTATTATTGTCGTGACGTATCATTGAGTGAGAGCAGAAAATGCAAAAAATCATTCAACCTTCAAGCAAAATGCAACTTGAATTGAATTAGGGTTCTGTTATTTTTTGTTTTGTATATTTATTTATTTTTTGGATTCCAAGTAACATTATTTTTTTTACACTCGATGAATAACGACAATAAAAAGGCATCTAAAATCTGCATACAAAACATTTTTGCTTTGGGTCTGATTAATGTGACATTATAATTCGTCTGGTTATCTCTCTGTTTGTTTCTCTGGCGAATAGTTAAAAAAAAACAATAAAATTCAGGAAAATAGACTTAAATAAACAAATAAACGTAAATATTCAAATTCAAAGACACTCATGGAAAGGAAACAACACAAGAATGATTGAGAAATTATTCAATGAAACAAGAGTGTGTAACGCATATCGGGAGTTCATTTAACTGCCCAAACAACTGCCACTTCACTCATTTAAATCTTAAATTATTTTATTTTTGATTGAGTTAATAATACGCGCTTAAGTTAATGGCCGAACTAGTAGTGAACACACATAAAATGCACAAATACATACACTTTCTATACAGATATCTGGGTTCTGTGTGTGTGTGTGTGCGCGCTATTTTTATTCACCGTAAAATGAGCTTAAAAAGTTTTATTTCTATAAGTATTATACTTCCTTTGCATGCCATTTATTCTGTGCAAAGTCATTATGTAACGCATCAAAAGTTTAATAGCAATGTTTCGAGAGGTTTTGTGTATCTGTCGTTATAGAATCATCAGCAGAAAGAGAGATGCGATTCCACACACAAAAAAATTTCGTTCGTTTTGGAAACCAAAATGTATGCACTAAGAGGTTATATATCCTCTTAAGAGGTTTTAGCTATATATATATATAACTTGGAATAAAAGGCACGAAAAAGTGAAAAAGAGGACATGACTTCGCTTACACAACTAGAAATATATTTATGTGTGAGTTGTGTGTGCGAGTGTCATACTGTATACTATGGATATCATAAAAAATTTTCGCTAAACTTAGAAGCGGAGAGAGAGAGAGATGTGAAAAGTGTTTCTATTCTATTTTTTTCTAAAGATAAATATTATTCCAAAATTTCGTTGTGTGTGTGTGCGCTACAGAAAAAAATAACAAAAAGGTTGGTACACTTTAATGCCATTCACAGGTGTAGTATTATAGTTCACACTGTCTAATGTTTTGTTGTTAAGCGAGAAGTTTGCAATAACACCTACACGTTAGTCTGCGCTAAAGAGGGGCGAGAGAAAGAGGAAAAAAAAATAAAAATATCATAGCGTGGAAAACTGGTTTTTTTAAAAAACGAAATGATATATTCTCCGCTCACTCTCTCGCTCACACATACTCTCACTCACTGCTATTATTTATTTTTATCCTTTAGCAGTGTTTGCCCCTATCAACCATTCTTTCTCTTATTTCGCTTTCAGCGCTGCTCTCGCACACAACGCTAACGCATATTATTCTTTGCTCTTCAGTACTCGATGTGTCGATATTTGCCAACAACAGTGCAACAAAAATACGCTCACAGTTTCACAGTTTTTAAAGTTTTCAAAGTACTACGTATAAAGAAGTACTCTCTCTATCGATAAATATTGTCTGCTAAATATATAACGTATTTTTAATAGGCGACTAATTATTCAGCGAAAATTTAATAAAGATTAGTCACTTTTTATTGTTAGTGCGTTCATAGTTATTTGTTTTTGTGTTTGAGTGCGCAACAGAATAAGTGTTTCGGCGTTTATGTGTCTATTGCTATTTTTTTGTTGTCTCAACTCAAATCGTAAGTGATTTAAAACGCACCGAGAAAATATTACACGCGCAAGAAAATTCGATAAGTGTAGTCCGAATCGGAAAAGATATAGTTTTTTTACTGCTGGATAAAATAGTTAAAACAATAATATTATAATGGCTAAAGTGTGGCTACTATTGATCATAATCATTGTGATCATCGCGGTTGTTGTGTTCTACTTTATGCGAAAGAGGCAGCGCGAGGCCAAACATAACGCCACTAACCAGCAGATATCGAGTGTCTGACAACAATAGGCGCCAGTGGTGTGTCGCACAACCGGCAACACAATTTTTTTCAACAAAATTTTTTATTCGAAATACAGTTTTTGTTTATTCCAGCCATTTTATCAAAAAACGAATTTACCGAATCTTATTGAGGGCGTGTCAAACATAGCGTGTGTTTGTCGCTATGTGTGTGTGTGGATATACTGTATACTTGAAATTTAAAGATTTTATTAAAACATCATAAACTAATCGCATTGTTGTTGGATATGTTATGCTGTTTTGGATACATGTACGGCACGGCACATCATAATACAGTGTACGCCACACATACCACACCACACCAAACACATACATTCACAAAAATGGGTTAAAATAAATATCTATTTTGACAGGCCTGTGGCATAAATAGACTGACATTTGCAGAAAAAGAAGAAATAATAATAATAATAATAATAATATAAATTTTTTAAACGAAAATATGAAGCGTAATAAAGTTATGTTTCGTTTATATTTCGCCTGCAATATATATATATATATATATAACAAAATTATGTCTATAACTTATACGGTACATCTATATATTTTATATAATATTTAATATTGACATTTTTTTCTTAATTTAATTCTCATAATATATACGCATATGGGTTAAGAGAGGGCGAGTAGAAAGTAATACACACACAAAAGTAACACACATCTGTCACACACTCTTACTTCTAACTTATACTGCTTTGTCATGGAAGTGGTATACAAATACATATATGGATAAAAAAAATTATATATTATTTTTTACATTTAAAAGCAACTCATTTAAATATGAAAGTGGTTGATGTGTGTGTGTATGCATTGATGCATTTAGGCGTTACTAAACAATTCAATTATGTATTCCATGTTATTTTTTTTGTCGTAATATAACTCGAGAGTGTGTGTGGTTTTTTGTAATGTATATCATGTTAAATAAATAAGGAATAACTGTGTTGTAAAACAAAAGAAATAAATTTTCAGTCGAATTATTTTTTGATACAACAAAAATCTTTTTAGCTCACTGTGTATTTTCATTCAATGATCTATTGGATTTGTCCCCTGTTTGATAGTAGGCTTTTTTGGAGAAAAAATTTTAAAATAGGAGGCTTTTTAGTGAAAAAAAATGAATTTTAACGGTTAATGTAGATGTTTAATATAAATTGATAGGTTTCTTTTAAGGAAACAATTAACACTCAATTTACAAATAGCGTTTTAGTTAACATTTGATGTTAAACACATACTGAAACTAATTTTTATGTGCACTCATTGAAGTACTAATCACAACAATGCTTTCAGGTTAAGAAAGTTTTTTGTTTAAATAATACTAGTGAAACATAAACCCGTATAAACAGAGCGTTAGTATAAAATTAGAATTTTTTAAAACAACGTGAATTTTTATACGCCAAACCATATGATAACGCGCAACAATAAAAATTATTGATATTTATATCGTTTTTTCAAAAATAAATTTAATTCTTGAAAAAATATAAAAAATTATTATTGAAAGGCAACACAGTTTAGTATTGTAGGAGAACGTGACAGAGAGAGAGAGTCATATCATTTTTTTAATATAATAAGTGATATATAGTATTGTTTGCTGAGAATATTTATTTGTATTGCTATCCTTTTATATTATTTTTCTAAACAATCTTTTCTCAACATTGGTATAATAATTACAATCTGTACTTTTAAAAACTAACTCTAATGTTGATCAAAGTGAGCTCATTTATAATGTTCATTCTAGTTTCTTTTATATTGCGCATATTAAGTAAATATCTTTTTTTTGTCTGTCGGGTATGACCGACCAGTCAGTTAAAGCAGAATTTTGAACTTTAAATACAAGTTCTTATAATTATTATTTTGGCAGACATAAAATAATAATAATAATATAGTTTCTAAATAATACACGGATTTTTCGACTACTTTAATAAATACCATTTGCCATCTGTTAACAAAATAATAATACAGTAACTAACAAGAAGAATAAAGCAATTTTTTCTCTGTTATTTTGCCTAACAGTACAGTTAATACTAGGTTTTTCTTGTAGTCTCTGCTAATGTTTTTATATGCCGTATTATATTTGCATATAGATAACCATTTTGCGTGCTGTGTGTCAAGTATATTAAAAGTGATTTAACGTCGGATTTATATATGCGAAAACTCGTTCGGTGTCGTCGCTATACTGTTTGGTGTATGAAAATGCTAAAAATACGCGTAACTTCACTTCAGATTTATGACTGATTTTATTTTAACGAGATTTTCTTGTTTTTTAATATTTTATTTTTATTAATGTCATACGTATTTTTTCGCAATGAAAAAAAAATAAACGAGTAAATAATATGAAAAAACTTAATGACTCGAAATGTATGCAATAAAAGTACAATAAAGATAAATTTTTTACTCAAAAAAAATTGTTTCTTTCCAGAGCTGACAACACTGTAAATACACTACTAATATGCTGTGTTAAGCACGCGTCAGCACAAATTTATACAGATTTATTATCTCAAGTGTGATTATTATTTTTAATATTTGCTAATATCAAATCGTTTTTTTTTTGTTTTCTAGATACAATAATGATTTTTAGTTGTGTAAGTTATTTCGAGAATTCAAAATTAACATAACTGTTGAATTAATTTACAAAAATTTACGGAAATTTTCTTTTGTTTTTATGGTTTAAAAAAAACAACCAAAGTTGAAAACTGCCTGCAGAAAACATACAATTATACGGAATTATATGCACAATTTATTTAGTAAATGGTAGTGAATGCTGACGGATTAGTCACAGAACCAACCACTGAACAATGGTTTGTAGTCGACTCTGGTTTTGAAGATCGAAAGATGTTAGGGTTCGAGTTTATTGTACCAGAGGGCCTAAACCAGAGATTTGAGTATTTCGTTATATACTTAGGGATGACCTTCAAATCAAGGCTACACACTATTCCTATCATTGGAAACTGTTTGAGGCTCGGGTTTCAGGAAAGTAGATCATTATCAACCTTTTACTGATGTTCTTGATTTAGGTCTGTCATTGATTATTTCTTATAAGATTACGATATTCCACTTAAATATCCGGACAGTTATATCTACCATACAGTGTCCTTTTTATTACAATATAGATTTTCTAGTAAAGTATACGCTATAAAAGAGGCTTACACACACAATGCTTAAATAATTATAAGCTTTCTTATAAATAAAGCGATGGAGTTTCAAACTTTAATCCACACGTACCTTAAAATTTGTATTTGTCAGAACACAGAATTCATTCGCACACAAACCTGTGGTTCACACGATAATAGTGTTTGAACAATATTTATATGCAATGTGTATGGAATGAACTTGCAGTTGAGTTTTGCATTAAAAATTCTTTTTTTAATACGAGATTACAGAAACACGGAAAAACTTAACGTTTGCAGCTTAAATCGAAAATAACAACTTTTAAAACCATAATACTGTGCAAATATTTTCATATTCTATACATATAATTCGAAACATTAACTTGATTTTCTATAAAATGTTAGCAGGGGTTAAATGTTCATGAAGTAAATAAAATTTTCAATAAATAAAGGAGTTTCAAAAATAATTTTATCGCATTGTATTATATGTAATGATTAGAGAGCTCCAAAAAAGTAGCATTTATTCTATGCAAAAATAGCCCTATAAATTGCTTTAAATATTGTGGACAACGGTTTTCTGATATAATAATTTTTTATTTATTTTTTATAAACTTTTCATAACATTCTTAATCTTTTAAAAAACGCTTTCAACGAGTAGCTACATCGTTACAGTCTCCCCTATACACAGTAACAGAACTCTTATTTATACCTTATTTATACTCATAACAAATGCAGAAATGTCGATATAGGATGTCGACATATCGCGTCATTCATTCTTTACAAAAGTTTTAATTATAATTACACAATAATAATAATAGTTTCATAATTAATAACAAATACTTTTAAAATGACCATAATATGTACCAAAAAATAGCATTTACTATCAATTTTATTAATGTCAGATAAAAAATAGCAAATGCTATCAATTTGAGATTCCAGTAATCTAGAAATGATATGAGTTTCATTTGTAATTAGAAATGATATAAGTTTAATCTAGAAATACAGTTTGCGAATACATTTCATGAGCCAAAAATTTTTATAGTTTGAGTTCAACACAAAAATATTGAGCTAAATATTGAATTGTTTTATTTTTTTTAGTAATTTATAGTTTTCATTGACGGGTATTGAATCTAATTTAAATTAACTAAATTATTAGTATTTAATTGTATTAGTATTAAATAATAGTTTGAAATGAAACAATTATTTATAATAACGAATTATTACTAATGAGAAGAAAGATCCACTAATTTTATGAAAAGCACACTTAAACTTAGCGCTATTACCTGCAGAAAAATAGAAACATTAATAATGAGAACAAATAGAAAATGATGTTTACGGTGGAAACCAAAGAAGGAAAAAAATCACTGATTAATAAATAGTGACGTACGTTACCGGTCACGATAAAAAATAAAAACTGTGGTCACGATCGGTTTAATTAACATTACCGGTAAAATTTACTTAATATCGGCGGTCAAATAACGTTTTTCAATGGTTAAATAAACTCTTCTTTTCAAAAAATCTAAAATTTGATTAAAATATTACATATAGAATAAAAAATACATTAATATTTAAGTTTTTCTTCAATATTTCTATTAAAATACAAAGTTTAGGTCAAGTTTCATAATTTTTTAAAAGTTCAAATTCTCGAATAGCGGTCACAACCGGTCATATAACCGGTAAAGAATGTCTCTACATGTACAGATAAGCTATAAAATAAGTATTATTTCGGTAATTACCAGTATTAAGTGCAACTTAACCGGTAAATATATTTTAAAGCGGCGGTCATTATCCGTCACACCATCGGTCTTATAACCGGTAACCAACGTCTCTATTAATAAACTTAAACGCATTCCCGTCAACCCGGCTAATTTACTTTTACTTTTTAATTTCGCTTTTCATGTTAATTTACCATATTTTAAATTATATTAAATAATTATATTTAACGTTTACTTTTTCTTCTGACATATTTCTAATTTCAATTGTATTTTACTTCTTCGTTTCGGATAATTTATAATTTCAATTGTATTTTTCTTTTTATTTTCTATTGGATTTTAATTTTGATTGTATTCTACTTGCGATAAAGCGAAAGTAAAAGTAAAATTATTTTCTACTTTTTCTTTTACTTAGGAAAAAGCGAAACAACACTAGTCTGTATGCATTTATACATTTAGGCGTTAATAAACAATTCAATATATGTATACCATGTTATTTTTTTGTCGTTATATAACTCGAGAGTGTTTGGTATTTGTAATGTATATCGTGTTAAATAAATAAGGAATAACTGTGTAAAACAAAAGAAATAATCTTTCAGTCGAATTTTTTATACAACAAAAATCTTTTTTATTTTATATTCCTTTCAAAGTAAATTTTTCTATCTGCTTTCGGGTATGACCAGTCAGTTAAGAGCAGAATTTTGAACTTTAAATGTTGTTATAATTATTATTTTGGCAGACATAAAATAATAATAATAATATAGTTTATAAATAATACACACATTTTTCGACTACTTTTATAAATATTGTTTACCATCTGCTAACAAAATAATAATACAGTAACTAACAAGAAGAATAAAGCAATTTTTTCTCTGTTATTTTGCCTAACAGTAAGTTAATACTAGGGTTTTCTTGTAGTCTCTGCTAATGTTTTTATATGCCGTATTATATTTGCATATAGATAACCATTTTGCGTGTTGCGTTGCGTCGAGTATATTAGAAATGCTAAAAATACGCGTAACTTCACTTCAGATTTATGACTGATTTTATTTTAACGAGATTTTTTTGTTTTTTAATATTATTTTTTTTTAATGTCATAGTTTTTTTTCGTAATGAAAAAAATAAACGAGTAAATAATATCAAAAAAACTTAATGACTCGAAATGTATGCAATAAAAGTACAATAAAGATAAATTTTTTACTCAAAAAAATTGTTTCTTTCCAGAGCTGACAACACTGTAAATACACTACTAATATGCTGTGTTAAGCACGCGTCAGCGAAATTTATAAAGATTTATTATCTCAAGTGTGATTAATATCAATCAGATTTGGTTTTTCCAGAGATAAAAATTTCTACAGGTAGATGTAAGCGCTTTACCGAGAATTAAAAATAACATAACTGTTTGAATTAATTTTACACAAATGATGAAAGTTTTCTTATGGTTGAAGAAAACCAAAGTTGAAACAGCCTTTAGAAAACATACAATATGTGCATAATTTATTTAGCAAATGGTAGTGCTCATGGATTAGTCACAGATCCGACCCCTGAACATGTTTTGTAGTCTACTCTGGTTTTGAAGATCGAAAGATGTTAGGGTTCGAGTTTATTGCACCAGAGAGCATAAAACCCGAGATTTGAATATTGCGTTATACTTAGAGAAACCTTCATATCAAGACTTCACAAATATTTCTATCATAGATGTTTTAAATTTAATTTCATTAAAATTTCTTCATTTTTAAATATTCTATTATCTATGATTCATTTGAATTATTTTCGCAAAACAAAATATTTATCGAATACAAATAATTACTTAAATTAAAGTAAATTTTTGTATTTAAGAGTTAAAATTTAATATATCAAATACATTAAATGTATATACGACTTTGAAATCTCAAATAATTTAATAGATGTGCCTCACTGTTGAGGCTCGGGTTTCAGGAAAGTGGATCATTATCTACCTTTTACTGAGGTTCTTGATTTAGGTCTGTCATTGCTTTTATCCTATAAAAATACAATATTCCACTTAAACATCCAGGATATTATATCGAAGTCTACGCTACAGTGTCCTCTTTTTACAATATATTCTTTTTTTTGATACGAGATTATAGAAACACGGAAAAAGTTTACGTTTGCAGCTTAAGTCGAAAAAATAACAACTTTTAAAATCTTATTACTGTGCAAATATTTTTATTCTCGATACAAACATTTCGAAAGCTATTAATTGATTTTTATAAAATGTTAGCAGTGGATAAATTTCATGAAATAAATAAAATTTTCAAATAGAGTTTCAAAAATAATTTTATCGCACTGTATTATATGTAATGAACATTTCTACTAAAACTTCGTAATTATTTTCTAGTGAAGTGGGAAAACTCGGAGCTACTTTGATTAAAAGCTTTAAGACACAATTAATACGCAGAAATTTCAAAGTGAATTATTGCGCAAAATTGTGATTTAATTATCAAACACACGCACACACACACACATCGGAACGCACGTAATAATTGAAAGTGTATGACATTAGAAATGAAATAAGTTTAATCTATTATATGTAATTAGTGATGAGAAAAAGCTCAAGCTGAGCTGAGCTGGAAGCTCATTTTTTCACGTATCGGAGCTAAAAGCTCAAGCTCAAAGCTCACACAATTTCGAGCTTCATGTTCAAGTTAAAGATCCAAACTCGGGACATAGAGCTTATTGAGCTTATGGTTATTAAATATGTGTCATTTGCTCTTTTCCTTCAGTTTATTGAGTTTAAATGTACTCATTATAATGAAAAATAGAAAAATTTAAATACCTATATTTGGTTTGTATAGCAAAGTTGCTTAAAAAAATGTGATAAAAATTTTCTTTTACAGAATTAAAATAAAATTAAATAAAATTTTTACAAATAAACACTAAAAATAAAATTAACCATATAAAAAATGATTACATCATAAGCTCCAAGCTCAATCTCAAACTCAAACTCGATGCATTTTTAATAAGCTCAAGCTAAATCTAACTTAAATTTGAGAAGCTTAAGCTCAAGATACATAATTTTTGAGCTTTTTCCCATCATTATATGTAATATATTGCAAAATACAGTTTGTGAATGCACTTTATGAGCCAAAAGTTTTTAGTGTTTGAGTTCAACCCAAACCAATTTTGAACCTAATATTAAATTGTTTTTATTTTTTAGAAACTTTCCAAAGTGTGACAAAATGTACATTTTCTTTCTGGAAAATCCAGTAATTTCTGACTCTTTCAAAAAATTTGTTTGATAATTATGCATAAAAATGCTTTGTCTAGGTTTTTTCTAGTATCTATCTATCTATCTATTATAAAGTATTTGAACGATCTGAGGGGGTTTCCATAGCAACACACAGATTGTTTAACAAGGGGGCAAAGATGCGGGGGACATATGGGCAGATCTATTATTTTTAGCGTAAAGTGCATAGCATACATGAAATAGTGTACTCCCGCTGTCTTACGGGAAAAGATAAATGGAATAAAAACAAATATAACTTTATAGTTATTAAAGCCACTCGAAGATATACGGGTTAATTTAAATATTTCAAAATTTTAATTTTTCAAATGTTTGCGGGTTAACACTAGTATTTTAGTATATAAATTAGTCGGTGATGTAAAATATATTTTACCCGCAAGTTTTCATTTAGAGTATTGATTATAAATTTTAAATTAACTAAATTATATCAGTATTTAATTGTATAGTATTAAATAATAGTTTGAGAGAAAAAATTATTTGAAGAACGATTATTTCTAATGAGAAGAAATGTCCACTAATTTTAAGAAAAGCACACTTAATAGCGCTATTACCTGCAGAAAAATAGAAACATTAATTAATAAGATCGAATTAAAAAAATTTAGTGAATATTGAAGCAACACTGTGACTGTGTCTTACTTCGTACAAACGAAAATAATTGATGCAGAATAGTTTCCAGCAGTAAAATCCCACTCTTTTCTGACTCACTCTCTCCAGTAATGATAATAACTAGTTTTAAATTAAGTTATATATAATTAAAATGTCACTATAATTATTACTATTTAATACCTTTATTCTGACTGTAGCCTCAATTCTGTGATTAATTACAAGTGAATTTAATTTTATCAACAGTTTCAATGGTTTTGACATCTCGTAAGACAATGACGAAGCGGTTGTCATAAAACCGATTAATATTAAACCGATGAGTGCTGTGCTGTATATCATAATTAATCGAACCATTATTGCCATTTTTCCAAAACATAGAGTGTACAACAGTATGCAAACAATAGGAGTAAACAGCATGTACAGCCAGAAAGAAAACTTTGCCCAATAGTTATCATTATAATCACTGATTTCGCTGTAAATTTCATCTAAAGGTTTCATAATCGATTTAATAAAATTTTCGCTCAAATGAACGTTTTTATTCGACTTTCGAAAAAGTTCGCGAATAAGAACTCGAAATTTGAGTTTTAAATACAAGCAAATTAGATAAAAGTAAGTGATTTGCCAGAGTATAACAAGACCCATATATGTTACAGTATAAGCGTATATTAAACTCCAGGGCAGAGCGTATAACACAATCTGAGTGAAAGTGAACTCTAGAGCTATGGGAGTAAAGTGAGCGATAAAAACTATTATTGGGAATAGTTTTGTTGTGTTGAATTCGATCAAATTTAGTGAAATGCGTGTTGTATGTAGTAGTTTTAGAATGGTTTGCTGATCAGTGATGCCAACAGAACGAGGAGTAGTATATCCGGCCATCATTTCAAACACTTTCATATATGTCGGCCATATATTGTGACAGTAATTCCAGTGATGTATGGCTTGAGTGATCAATACGAACATACACACGAAACAATGTCCTGCGTTCAACTGGTAATGAACGCCCAGAAAATAACAGAAATCTCCGATTTTGATAAAAAATTCTTTATCTTCTTCTTTAGTTGTTAGGGAAATGTTTGATCGAACAAATATTATTATGACACAAATTACTGATAGAATAGGATAGCAATAGATTGCACTTCGTTTCGCATTAGCAATACTCCACTGCCATAAGCCTATCGAATAGAAATGATTGCCACAGTCTTTAATAAGCAAATGTGGTGGCAGTGGTTTATTTGGATCAAATATGACCGACAATTTATTCTGCATATTTATTTCGCAGTGGAGTATAAAATGTTCTTAAGAATTCATATAATTTAAGTTCTAATCTCCAGTACTAGTGTACAGTTCATTGTGAAATTTTCAGTATAAAATAAATGATTAATTTCGTAGGTTTGAGTCATGAATAAAATTTTTTTTGTTAGAATTTTAAAAACTTTAGATAAATAAAATATTATTTATATCCTGTTTTGTTTTTTTTGCTAGTAATTTAATACAAATAAATATTTGTTGAGCACATCTAATAAATTTTAATGACTATTTTCCATGTTAAGTATATTTATATTCATATTGTATTGTATTCATAAAATAAACTTAGAACAAGAACAATACGGCTGAATAGTACCTAACATCGAATTTGAAATTTTGGTTCGTTAGAATATAGTATGGATCAAACTATTTTATTTTAAATGACTATTTTTCGATCGATTCTTATGTTCGTTCGCTTCTTTCGTACAAATAATTTTATTTTCTTTGATACGATAAATTTTTATTTCACGATATGTCACGACAATACCTTTTTTTTAGTTCGTGTTTTCACACTCTAAGCCCAAAATGGCATGTGTGTCTCGTTTAAGTACGAGTGTGAGTACGGACAGATGCACAGTAAACCACATTAATTTTATTAATAATGTGACTATATATGAGTTTGATGATAGTAAATCCCTCTAATTAATTATTGAGAGTTTAAAACAGACAGACGGATATCTCAATTCCATATATAACTAGAATGAATTTCAGTTGTGATCGAAGTCAGATAGCAAATATTAAATTTTTTTATTCATTGTAAACATAAAACTCATTATGCTGTATTAAATCTACGTTATATTTACCTAGTAATACAATACGAGTGAAATAACATTTTTTAGTGCTGCTAAAAATGATAAAAATTTAATTTTGAATTTCTTTTGCTTTTTCTTAATTAATTTCAATTTACATTTAAAAATTTTTTTTAATTTAATTGCATTTACTTTTCCTTTAAATTTAAATTTTGATTTCCTAATTCAATTTGCAAATTGTTTAATTAAAATGATTTTGTTTCACTTTTAATTCCAAGTTATTACTGTATTAACTTAAAAAGTGCGTCTTATTAACACTGCATGTATATATATATATATAATTAAATTAGCAGTCAATAAGTCAGTAAATAAGTGTATCAAAAGGTTTAAGTTATTTACAGATATTTTAAAAGTTTAGTTTAACCAAGCATTAAGCATAAAAATGTTTAAATCTTTTCAGTTTAAAATCACAATTAAGGTAAGAACGGAGCGTTACAATAATAGATATTTTTTTATACTGCGTAGTTATTTTATTAATTTTCCATTCAAAGCAGTGTGTGGTTTAGATTTTCATCTCTCACTTTCTCGCTACAAATTTATCTAATTTTTAAAAAAAAATGCTTACTACTGTGAAATATATCGGTGTAATCAGTGTCATGTGTCACTGTGCAGCAAAGAACTTTAGTAAACAATAAATTTGATAACAAAAAATACGCAAATATTCAATTACTTCTACCTTTCATAGGAATGAGCATAAAAAACTGTTAATTAGTTATGGCACACTATTAATGGCCAAAGTAGTAGTGGCTTTTCCATACTATTGTGTCGATTAACTCTGCTTCTCTCAGTAACAACGCTGAAATTATTCAATTCACAAATGTTTCTATAAATTATTCTTCCATTATCTTAAGATTAGATTAAATTATTCTGATTGGTATTAAGAATAAATAAAGCATATACTAAATTAAATTAATTTTAAAGTAAGCGCGAGTTTAATGGAAATTATGGGCTCGAGTTTATGAGATTCGCTACTTTGACTTGGATTAGCGTAAGACTAGCTTTTAATGATAGTTTTGGAGTATAATCTACAAAAAGAAGTATTATACCAGTGTATTTAATATATAATACACGTCTCCCGTAGAACTTATAACTGTTTTTAAAAAAAATTTTTTGCAATGCTTGTGAAATTATTTTACTGCGTTTCGTTTTGCGTTTTCATAAACAGCAATACACCATCGCGTGTTAATGGTAGATATTTTGCATCTATTCGGGTGTGACCGCAGAGATATCTTTCCATTATAGCGATTATATCTGCCACCACAACCATCACATCTGCGACACTTTAATAATTTTATAACTAATTGTTTTAATCAGTATATGTTTTAAATTCATTTTGTTAAGGTCTAACGATTACGGATGGCGTCAATGGGTTGATCGATCAAGCGTTGACAGTAATTTGGAAACAATATGGCCCTACAATCGACCCGTTAAGCATTCCGGACCACGAAATAAAGCTCGACAAATATTTTTTAAGCTTTGGCGGTATAAACACAGCAATAAACTATAATTTATCGATACTCAATGACTAAAATACTAAAATACGTGATTATTTTTTTGCAGGTAAGCTCACACTTAGAGACGGAAAAATCTACGGACTGTCGACACTGACCCGTAAAGGTGACTGTAGCCTGGATATGGCTAGCAAGTCAATAGTGGTGAAACTCGGTATGGGCACAGACCAAAAGTTGCGCGCCACGTATAGGTCGCAGTACGAACTGTTCGGCCTCAAGTCGTTCGATATCCCGACCGAAACGGAAGTGGAAGACGTGCAGACAAACGTGTCCATCAGCTTTAATCCGTTGGGCGGTGCGCTGAGTTTGGATCACTTCTCTATCGACGAGCTAAAGGGCGTGAGAGTGCGTTACGAGAATACGTCACTCTTGCAACCATACACCGATACGTTGGCCGACGCTTACGTAACAACATTTAACAGCCAAATTAGATCGGCGTTGAGCATAGTGGTGGGCGAAACAATGAAAGAAGCGGTTTCCGATTTCTCTATAC
Organism: Steganacarus magnus; assembly: GCA_034698365.1. NCBI lineage: Eukaryota > Metazoa > Arthropoda > Arachnida > Sarcoptiformes > Steganacaridae > Steganacarus > Steganacarus magnus. Next base: position 15,128 of record JAQIVF010000999.1, read on the forward strand.
CAGCAAATCTATTAAGCATGATAGCGGCTGGTGCTGTTGGTGGTGGTTAATGGTTTAAATGATAGCCTAATTAAAAAAGATAACGTTTAATAATGTCTACTATAAATTTGTTGTTAATAAAATTAAGCATATAAAAAATACGCGTTAGTTTCAACTTAAAATAAATTTATTAAATAAAACATATGTTAGAATTGATTGGATTCGGGTTACAATTCACAGTTTGTTTACTTTTTATGTCTGATGTGTTGCTAATTTTCGAGATTGTGTTTTGATTATTATTTTTTTTAATAGAAATGTTCACCGTTTATTTAGTATGTTTGCTGGCAATTATTGCGAATGTGGTTGAAATCACTAAATGTATAAATATTTCCTCGCAAAACATTTCCTAATTTTTTTTCGTTCTTAATTTATTTTAACGCAATTAACTTATGTGTAGTTTTAAATTTTTTATTTTGTAGATTTCTGTGTTCGCGCTCAAGATGGTGGTGCGGCGGAGGCTACACAAACTAATAGTGTTGCCGAAAATGGAATGCAAGTTATTTAAAATAATTATATTAGTAAATAACCAAGACGTCACAAAATATTTTTATTTAATAAATCAATGTTTTATGAAAAATTCTTTTAAAATAATTACTCAAATATTTAAATAAAAATAAAAGGTTAAATTATAAATATTTTTGGTGGTATAAGGATTTTAATTTTATACTCATTTTAGAAATTTTAAAATCTATTTAATAAATAGAGATCAGAAAAAAGAGAGACAAATGGGGGTTCTTCTAAATCCAATGAGTTTTTGGTACACCTAGAACTTAAAAATTATTTATAAATAAAAATTATAATATTGCTTATTTAGCTTTTTTTATATTTAAGTCGATAAAATTGTTAAAAAAAATTTATACTCCAAAAAACATTTTATTTATTAAAATATTTTTTTAAATGCCTTGCAAATAACTTTGGTTTTGACCATGAATTATGCAAATTATTATATTTTTGCATTTACTTTAGACTAGCTTCTTCTACATCGGAGACATCGCGAATACCTGCAGATGAAAATACATCACCGGTACCGGAAAGATCACAAATACCCGCAGATGAAAATACATCACCTGTACCGGAAACATCACAAATACCCGCAGATGAAAATAAAACACCGGTACCGGAAACCATAGAGAGTATTAGGTTGCATGCATTTTATTTATTATTCATAGAGACGTT
>JAQIVF010001000.1:0-16323 GCA_034698365.1 Steganacarus magnus
TTTGACAGAATCTTCAATTCTTTGCTCACACTTTCTCTCATTTGAGGTTCGAAACTAATTTTCTTGATTGCATACAAATTATTATCAAAATTGTTTATACACATAAAAACACTCGCAAACCCTCCCATTCCTAATGAACTCATTTCTCTAAAATTGTTTCTATAACCTGCATTAGTTTTAATGGATTTGTATGTAATTTGATGATAGAATGCAAATGTTTCATCAATTGATGTCAACTTAGTTTGTTTTAATTCAATAAAATTCTCTCCATTACCAAATATGAAACATTTATTGTCACTCGACATCGCAACACATAAATCACAATATATTGTTTCAGCGATTTTAATAAATTTTGTGTAAGAGTTTACTTTTTTTGGAATTTCATGAAAACCGCCAAATATTCTAATATGACCACAAAAATAAATATCTCCATCATTTGATAACATTAATGTATTACAATAACCACACATTATTTGTTGAATTATCGGTACATTTAGTTTTGTTGGAATCCGTTGTTCATAAATACCTTCAATACCCAACTGTCCATAAAGATTCCAACCCCAACCAAACACTTCACTACTTTGTGTGAGTGCAATTGAATGCCAACCACCACACGAAATGGCTTTCACTTCACATAAATTTAATTGAAATGGTATTAATTAGTCATCACTACTACCAGTACCGCACTGTCCACAATAGTTCGCTCCGAACGCAAACACATAACCATTACGTGTCAATACTAGTGAATAATAAACACCGCAACAAATATCGATCGCGAACTGTTCACACAAACTCTTTACTAATTTTGGTTCATTACAATCAATTCTCGATCCATCACCCAATTGTCCCGACCTATTACGACCCCAACTATAGACACACCCATTATCTGTAAGTGCCATATAATGATCAATACTGCATTCAAATTTAATGATGACTTGATTTTCACAAAATGATTCAAATTTCTTTAATTGTTTATCACTTATATTATAATGATATACACAATCATTTAATGTTACAAATAATAAATCATCAAAACCTAAATAAAATAATTTAATATTATTTACAAATTGTTGATCAAATTCACTAATAATATCAAATTTATTAATAATAGACATATTGTTTGACATAACAGTAATGGCGTTATGTTTTATTACTTATCACTACAGCAAATAAATATAAAATAATTATTTTCTTTTTTTTAACTGTACATGTATTACGTAAAACAAATACTTAATACTATCATTAAGTAATATACATTTCTCTTCAATGCAATCAAATTTAATAATGATTCATATTTGTTTAATTGTTTATAATGATAGAAACAATCATTTAATGTTACAATTAATAAATCCGACTTCAGTTAAATAAAACAATTTAAAATTATTAACAAACTGTTTCTCAAATTCACTAAAAATATCAAATTTATTAATAATAGACATAATAGATTTAGTGTTACGTTATAATACTTATCTCTAAAATAAATAAAAATAATATCTTATCATTAAACACTTCATAGATATTACCAAAAAAACCTCACTTAATGTATTTTTTGATAAAAATTTTTACTGATTTCCACAGTGTATTGCACATCGCATTATCTTGCGCTTTACCCATACATATAAACGCTGTTAAACAATACGCGCCATAGAAAAGCTTTGCCATCCTTTTAAGCTATTAACAGGCAAATATTTATCCCGTCGTTATTTAGTGCTAAATATAATTATTCAATTTACTGGATTAAAATCAGAAAATATACTTATATGTTTGGTAAAAACTAATCGAGGCATACCTTAAAGCCAAATTAGTTAACGATTATAGAGTAAACAAGTGAACCACAGTTGCATATGCAACGACAAATGCGCTTCATTTTCTTTAAGGTAACGGTCGGGGAAAACCCGCCCCAAATTCTAAATCTAAATCTAAACAACACTAAAGAACTTAAAGCTTAGAGAATTATGCACGTTAATGCAATGTTAATAATTAAACACATTTGTCCGATGAAGTAGCAAACAGTGTCATATTGGGTGCAGTATTATACAGAATTGTGTTACTATTAAACTGTATACTAAATGAAGAGTAAAAAGGTGCTCACACGTGACATTGTGCTTAAAACTGTGTTTATTATTGTATTTGATAAGTTTCAATGTTGAGTGCGTCCACTTTTAACAGACATTTAACATTAGAGGATAATAGTATAATACTGATACTGATTTTTTTAGCGCCCAAAGTGAAGATGAGGGTAGATTTAATCTCGAAATTTTCACTGAAGTGTTAAATAACTTTAATTTTATTATGTTAAACAATTTTTTATTGCAATATTTTTGTTTCCCTTGATTTAAGATTATTAAGCTCATTAGCAGGACAAACAATATCTAGATTTATATTGAAAAATGAATAAGTTTAAGATGAAGTTACTTCCTTTTAAATAAGAGTGTGTTTATTATGGAAGTGCTAAAAATAAATATATTTGGATAAAATACAAACTTTCTGATATTAACAAAGAAAGTGAAACACATGTTTATTAAATTTGTATAAAATTCAAGACTAATAATGGCAGCAAATTAAAACAAGATATACCCTTGAGACTAAAAAAATTTAAAAAAACCTACGAAAATGGTTGCGAAAGCAACTGTACAAATGAATTCTTTTTAATTGAGTCATTATCAATCATCAATATCATCAAACCTTATTCTTCCAATATCACCGATTGAAAATTCAATAACTATTTAATTTGTAATTCCAGATAACACTGAAGAGTGTATTAATTTTCAATATATATATTTATGGGTGAAAGTTAATATAAAACGGTATAATCTATACGAATCAAAACGGTAGATACTGTAAGGAAAAACTTAAATATTTCTCACATCTGTAACCCAAAAATCACAGTAGCCTAAATTTCTATTTAACTATCACTGAATATCTTACGTAAACATAAAACTCATAAATCCTGTGATTCAATGCCCGCCTTATATATTAAACTTCCAATAGAAAGCCTATTCCTTCCACGAGAACACAGAGGAGTTACTATTATAACCTATCAAAACGAGGTCTTAAATTATGTTATGATGTGTTTCACGATATGTTCGAATTGCATTAATAAACTCATACTTTTATTTTACTCAAATTCTGGTGTGACTCATTTATTGCTATCTAATTGCCGAGTTTTCCTATTACATTTGGTGCCCTGAGTGAGGAACTCAAACTCCGTTACTTCGGACGATAAGAGCGGTACGAGAGAACGACTCGAGTTCGGCGCTACGACTGGCTGTAAAGGACATCGGATCAGTAAGGATTGCGTCGACGACCAGAGCAGTACGAGGCAAGAACTCGACTTCAGTGCAACTTCTGGCCGTAAAGGACATCGGACCAGTGGGGATTGCGTTGAAGGATAGGTAAACTTCGGTGGTGAGACGAATGTAAGCTGTATTTTGTTTAAATACGATTAGAAGTGGGATCCCGAGACCGGTAACTCCGGTAATTTATAGAAATTTGGCAAACCCAACAACTCTTAATGAACTCCGCCATGTAGTGAATGATGTGGTCACTACAAGCCTGGCCAGCATTGGAGGGGTTAAAATGGAGAAGTATTGTGGTGATATAGATAATGATGCACTCGTGTGGATCGAGGAGTACGAGAGTAGGACCGCAGGTTGCGGTTGGAGTGACGATAATCGAAAGGACAGGTTACGTAATTTCTTAGATAAAAACACTAAGAATTGGTACTGTCTTTATGTTACTAAAGCAGTAGAGCCGCCTCCAGACTGGGCAGCAATGCGTGCATTGTTTTTGGACTACCATAGTCCGAAAGATAGAAAGGTTTACTTGCGTGAGCAAATGCTTTCTCGAAAGCAGCGTGAAAACGAAGACGTGACAAAGTATGTCACGCACAAACAATTACTTTGCATTGAGTATGATTCGGCTATGCTCGCTTCAGATCAAATCTATTATATAATAGATGGTATGCGCCCTAATCTTAAAAGAACTATCACTTATAAAGATAATCCTACATTTGCAAAGTTATTAGAAAACGCACAGCTTGTTGAGAAAGGTGAGCGCATAGGTGGATTTGATTTAGCCAAAAGTTCTGAATTGAATGAAAGTTTAAAATAAAATGAAAAGATAGTTGACTTGCTTGCTGAAAACATGTCTAAGCCCATCAAAAATGGATGAGACAAATAAGAAACTCGAAGGCATTGTTCGTAATGGCAGAGACCAAAAACGTAGCGAAAGGCCTTACAGAGGCTTTAGAAATAATTACACTTTTAACAGAGACTACTCTTACGAACGAAATAGAAACAATAACTATAATAATAATCGTTCAGCTAGTAGAGGTAGTTCGGTTGAGCACAGCGATAATGAGTCTCGAACCAATGATAATAAAAAGGTTAAATTCGTTAACAAAGATCGCAATCTGAATGAATTTGACACTGCGCGTAAACTTAGCGACAGTAGAAGTTTAGATGGCCAACCCAAATGCTATGGGTGCGGTAAACCAGGCCATAATGTCCGATTTTGCCCAAATATAAATTTTAATAGACCACGTAGAGCCTATTCAGAGGAAGAAAATTTAATTTTCTGTGAAATAAAAGCAAACAACGAACCTGTAAAAGCTTATACTTACGGACTGGTATGAAAATATATGTCCGTTCTGTAATAAGTTTGATCACTTGCCAGAAGCGTGTTTTAATAGGCATAAGTGGTTCACTAATTATAATTATTGATAATGCGGCTCGCAGTGCTGATTTGCTTAAAAACGATTATTTAGAAAAACTTGTACCTAAGCGCGCGTTAAAAATAAATCTGATTCGAAAAAGCATTGATGTTACTGAGAAGATCAATGATAACTCAGTAAGCGAATATTTTCCAATGCAGTTAAATGAAGGCGCAATTTTTGTTAATTCTGAGCTAAGCGAGCAACAAAGATATTTAGAAAAACAAACAAAACATCGAAGAAGAGATACAAAAATTAAACTATGATAATTTAATGTTAAATTCTGTTTTATAATGTTGGGAAATGCGTCTTAAGCATTGTATCATAGCAGTGGGACAACAATTTGTAAAGTTTCGATAATGTGATTTTATTGTATATTTTATGAGAATAAAGTTTTGAAGTTTTAACGTTTAGCGACTTTTCTCGTGATTTTCTTTTCTCTGATACGTACAATACGCTCTGACCTATATAAACAAACATCTCTATAATGTGATGCGTCACTTTCCATTCACACCACGATTGGTTTTTTAACAGTTATAGGCTACTGAACGTGAAATTCACTCAGGTCTTGACTATTCATTGATCTATATATGACTACTAGTTTATTTGTCGAGAAAATAACTTTAAACACATCTCTTAAATACACAATAAAAATAGTTGGAAATTTATAGCAAACAATAATTTATTTTTGTTAGAACAAAATATAATTTTTTAATGCAAAGATAAAAGTTAAAATTATTAAAATGTCGAAAAATGTCGAAAAATATTGAAAAATGTCGATTAAAATCATTAATAGTAGCTTAATCAAATCATTGCATTAAAATCAATTATTATTACCCAAATATTTGTGATAAGTTGAAATAATGTGAACGCAAAATATTAAGATAACTAAAATTAGTGCAACACTAGGCAAGAATCCCCTCTGTGTAACAATGCACGTATAGTTATTTACTGATTTATTTTAGTAAATTATTAATTACTATTTATCAAATTAATTGGATTTGTATTAGAAAATAATTAGTTTTGTGAAATATCATGCAAACTATAATTTAATGAAATTTTCAAATTGAATTTTGACTTAATGTTTATAAATAAATTATAATAAAAATATACGTCTTGGCTTGCAGAGAGATTTTTTCATTTTTCATTTTTTTATTCACTCAGACATAATAGTTGGCGACAGTTATAGAGAGATTGTTTCATAAGCACTACATATTGATACAGCAATTAATGACTATTTTTTTCGTACTTTCTATAGTATTTTATTGGTTATTAATTGCTGTATCAATATGTAGTGCGCATAATACAATCTCTCTATCTATAACTGTCGCCAACTATTATGTCTGAGTCTGAATAAAAAAAATGAAAAATAAAAAATCTCTTTGCAATCTAAGACGAATGATTGGGGTCTAAATGTCTATACCCCTCATTTAGAATATCTATGAAATTTTTCGATTCAAGACATTTTGTGACTCTACTATTTATTGTTAAAAAGAGAAAAACTGCGTCATACCCTACTAAAATTTCGGGAATCCCAATAAAAGATCAAAATTACCAACCTTTAGACTATCGGATTTATCGCTCCTGTCTGTGCTAAATATATAACACTTTCTAACATTTAGAATATTTTAATCGCTTGACGACTATAGATTTTTTTAAAAAATATACTGAATTATATATTTAATGAATGATTATAGATTATTTTATGATTGCCTATTAAATACATATATTAAGTATTTACGAAACAAAACCATAAAACATTAAAAACTATTATTTACAAATTTCATGTTTTTATATTTCTTTGTTAAATTTCAATATTAAATAATATTTCTAAAAATTTTCGGGCATTTGATACATGTGTTTAGTAATGTTTATTTTTAGCTCACTTTATATAGATGAAGGAGAGCTTATGAATTTGACAATGTCTGTCTGTTCGCAGTCCTTAGATCCAATTTGTCCACCACTTACAAGCTTTATCTTAATACTTTGTAGGATACATGAGACAACTTAATAGTCTGATTAGTTATCGCGTTATAAAATTACTGAGTAACAATGCTTTAAAGTAACAATTATTAAAACGTTTTTAACATAATCCTAACAATACTTTTGAAAATGAGCTTTATATGAATATGTCGTGAATTGTTTTATACTATTGTGTTGAATAGAGTACATTAAGCTCTACCATATAATTTTATATTTTGTTTCTAACTGTATCGCTTAGAAAGATATTTCAAATTTTTCACATAATTTTCATTTACATTTTTTCATATATCTTAGCGAAACAATAATATATTGCAATTAATAGTGATGCAATGTAGTATGTTAAAGTTACAGTATATAAAATAAATTGTCATAATATTTTCAAAATTAATTAATTTGACGCTCGCTTACGCTTAGCGCTCGAGCGTTTCTAAAAAGTGAGCGTCAAGCGTTTGCATTTTCCCGAGCGTGAGCGCGAGCGTCGAGCGTCATTTTTATAGCTAACGTGAGCGCAAGCGCCGAGCGTATGCATCACTGGCAATGAGTCATACATAGACTGACCAGATTATTTTGAAAGAAAACTGGATTTTTCCAAAAAATTGCAAAATAAAACTGGATTTAAACTGGACACTAACAAAATTCTATAAATTGTTTATATTTTGCACTGTAATAGCACTGGACAGCAAGCTTAAAACTGGACAATCCAGTGCAAACTGGACATTCTGGTCAGCCTAGTCATACATCAAACGATAGGTATTCATAAGACCTACATTTCACTAAATATATGCTATAACAAAATAAAACATCTTCACAAATAAATCCCAAAAAAACACATTCAAACTCTGACGGCTGTCTGGAATCAAATAACATAATAAATTAAATTATACCATTCGATAGATTATTTTCTAAACCTTTTCGCAGAATCAGATGATTGAGGTGTTCTGACCACTCCTTCACACTCAAAAATGCAAAAAACTAGACTCAGTCAGCGAAAAGCATAATAAAATAATATTTATAGACTTTATTAATATTTTAATTTATAACAATTACAGTAGTATTGTTATTTAAATTTATTAAACACAAATCAATAAAATGTGACGTACTCCACACTCGTTTAATTATTTCAACACTCGATAATTGGAAACTTATTGTTTTGATACTTCAATAACTTTGAGCAGAAACATAATGATTATTATGAGAAACTGTCAGAGAAATAATTTGAAATCATTTACTATATGGTTAATATGTTAACTATTAAAAAAATTGGTTAAGCTTATACCTCGTAAAATCGAAAATAATTAATTAGAAATAGATTTCCGAAATAGAATCCAACTTTTGGTTTCGACAGCTTTTCAATCATCGATAAAATCTATAAAAAAATAAATTTTAAAATCAATATAGTATTTTTCTAATTTTTTATTGTTAACTATATCATGGGATAAAGAAGTACTGTTAAATTTCTAAGAGATTAAATCTTAATTAACTATAAAGAATAACAGTGTGAAAAGCAATTTTTAAAAATTTTTGATTTTTTAAATAAAATCAATTTTTTAAATTTTTAAACGTCCCTCTATTCATTTTTGCTAAGTTTCGCAAAATTTCCTGTTCGGGCAAAGACCTGATCAAGACCTCACACTTTTAGAAAAAAATATCTATTATAACTATTGTTAAATTATTAGTAATTAGCAAATGTTCGATTACCTCCACACTTGCTAACTAACTATCAAATTTCATAGTGGAATAAAAATATATAATGAAAGAATAGGAAAGTAAACCTTAATTCTATTTGGTATTTGCAACATTTTCATATGCGATAAATAGAGTGAATTAAATAGTTTGTGTGATCGTTTGGCCTCTAGTGCTACCGAAGATGAGGAGTTTAACAGGAAATAAATCACAAAACATGATATGATTGCAGAATAAATAAATATAAGTTTAGTAAGTAAAATTTTGCCATAAATGACCGAATACACCGAAAGACTCCAAATCGAGATATATGTGGTGCATGTCATCAACAGAAACATCGACCAATAGTTGTCATTAATTGCTTTGATTTCTTTATGCAATAAATCTAATAAATTCAGTAAATTATTAAAATTATCGCTATTACTAGAATTTAATCTAATAGTTTTTGTGTAGAATCGAATTCTTTTATTAATATTCTTTGACTTGATTTTCAAATAGAAACATAAAATAGTGAAATATACGAATTGCCAGACACTGAATGAAATGACATAATAAATGGTAAACGCAAAACTAATACTCCATGGAATTGCAAACAGAATCAATTGAAGATAAGTGCAGTTTGGAAATAGTATTGACATTGAAAATAGAAAATCAAACGGAAATGATAATAATGCTAAGGTTTTCGAAATTTTAAATAGATTTTCGGTGTATTTAATGATAGCAATCACATCACTTGCTTCTGTTAAACCAATACTTTGTGGTGATGTTATGCCAGCAATCATTTCAAACGGTTTTAAATATAAGGGATAGATATTGCGACGATAATACCAGTAATGAACAATTTGCATAAGAATAGTGTAAGAAAAGCCAATGATTTGCATTAATGTGATTTGATATCTGACGCTCAAAAAGTAAGTATAATCTCCAATATAGATATATATACTGGTATTATCAGTATTAAGCACCAGTGATAACATTGATCGGATTATCGTTACGAGTATATTAGTAAATATAAAGTATGGATTATTAAATGCGCTTCTCTTCGAATTACCAAATTTATAACGCGATAAACCAATTGAGTATAAATGAACTCCAGCTGATTTGATTCTATACTTTATTGGTATAATAACGGATGCGTCACATATTTTCTCTTCGATTTTCATTATCTTTAGTAAATTATCAATAATTTTTCAAGTAAGTTAATTCAAACTTAATTAAGCAATCATTTATTATGGCATTTATTTAGAACTAGTTTTGTGATCACTTTCTGCAAAAATTACTGCTGTATTACAGATATTGTTGTGAGAGGAATGAAAAAAATTACACAATTGCCAGTGTGTATCAGAAAATCAATAACATGGTTATTATAAATAGAACTGTTTTTTTATTTAATAAAATAACTTTATTCGTTTGTTTAATTTAGTCTTTAAATATTGAAGTCTTTTGAAATTTTCTTGAATTTTTTCCACTTTACGTAAACAACTTTATAAATTAAATAATAACTTTAAATTAAAATCAATAAGTTAGTGAAACATTAAGGATAAAAGTTAGCCGAAAGTTTAAGGAAAAAATATATTTATAAAACTTATAAAATAATATATATATATATATAATTATAAATATATATATATATATAATTATTAAACTGAATTAACGCTACAGTTATTATTAGATATGTAATGATCAATTTATCTTTATCAGTGGTTCATTCGCTAGATTATCATCTCTAATAATTGTTTTTATATAATGGTGAGCTCATGGATTTAAAAATGTTTTTCAATCTGTCTGTCTGTCAGTCTGTCTGTCTGTCTGTCTGTCTGTCTGTCTGTCTGTTTGTTTGTTTGTTTGTTTATTTGTTTGTTTGTCACATCCATTCATTCTACATATTGAATATCTTATAACGCAAGTTATAACTTATAAGTCTATATTAGAAAACTACTTAAATAAACATTGAGCTGTATAACAAAAATTTTTAATTTTCTAAGATGCGAATAATGTTCTACTTTTTGAGTTATATAAGAAAGTGAGCGAACAATATAAATATTTATGAATAATTCGATTATAACATTAAATAACGCAAACCAATGTAATCATTATAATGTTTTTCCGGTGATTAACAAGCATTTCTTGTGGTGATCCAACGCAAACAAATGCCCCAAAACTGGTGAATTTTATATTCCTCTTGTTTCAGCAAATATTAGTTGTACTGAAATGTAAATAATTACGAGTTCGTGGTTTTTGGTGAAAAACCCTAGAGGTTTGACGCGAAGACAAAAAATTTAAGTAAATAAAAACACTAAACGCGTGCGTTTTATTAAACTTTTTTATTAATAAAATATGTTTTAATGATACATTTTCATTTATCAAAATATAATAATAACTAAAAACTACATTATAAACGATATATAAAAATGAAATTTAACGACTAATTAAATCGCACGTAAATAAGCTCTGATTGTCGTGTACAGTCTATTAAAAGTAAGTTATAATATCGATTAAGTGTCGGGAACACGAGATTAGAAATCAAAGTCAACTGTCGTATACAGTTTTACGTTACGAAGTGATTCGAAATATAAAGGTTTCGCTAAAAGCGAGTTAAAAATTATAAAAGAAAAGGGTTTATCAACCAATGAACGGTCGTCATTTCACATGCATAGTATGGCGACTAGTAATAAACACATTAATGCTAATCACTAAAATAATCAAAACGTAAATCGTTGAAATTACTGAGAAATGGGTTAAACATAGACGAAACATAATAAATGGGTGGTAAAATAGGCACAAAATAGGAGGGAATGCGGATCTGGTATCTCAGAACACAACTCATATACAGAAAATGGTTTTCGTAATGCTATTGCATGGGATACCGAGCAAACGTCTGCGCTAACTTTGGACGTGACGTGTCAGAAATTCAAACGAGTTCAGGTGTATATGAGTTTAATCATAAATGTATGGGAATGTGTGTCTTCAGGTGAACTCCAGAGATACATGAATAGAATATTTTACGATATAATACGAAAAGATTTAGTCAGCTATCACGACGAGTTGACTCAATTTACAAAAGACAATCCATTACACAATCAAGAAGAGTTAGCACTTACACATTTAAAAATACTCGAAAAATTTTTAAATATAATAAATCGAAAACGGTTTGAAACTAAACCGAAAAAGTGTTATTTTTTGAAAAAGATTAAAAATTTTTGGGATTTATCGTTTAATCGTGACAGAAGACGTATTGATCCCGAGAGTGATAAACATGATGCTCAACATGAAGAGTTCCTAAAACTAAAAAAAAAACATGACAATTACAGGACACAATGAAACCACTATACGATTTAACTAAAAATAATACTCAGTTTGTGTGGATCGATATTCATTCATCAACAATGTTACGAAAAAATGTTGGAAAGTTTGTTAAACCAAGCAATACTCGAACACATTGCCCGGAATAGTGAAAAATATATTGTCGAACGTGTCATCAAAAATATTTAAATCAACATATGACGCGTCATCACAAGCAGTTGATGAAAACGAAGAGAAAATAATTGATAGCGAATTGCGAACAAATAAAAAACAATTACAAGCGAAACGAAAGAAAAGAAAATATATTTTAAAAAAAATAAAACAAACTAAATAAAGTAAGAAAAATTAATGATAAGTCAATTCGTGAAAAAATTGAGAATAGTATTCACGATAATCGCAAACAATTAGCGAAAAACCTATACTAACCACTAGAAGTGATAGAGTTATTAAACCAAACCCTAAATTGAGTTAATTTTGTAATATAAATGAAATCAATGATTTCTTAACACAATTTTATAGTGAATATAAAATTTAAATACACTCTAAAAACTTTATGCATAATTTTATTAACAGTTATATTTAGTTAATAATTAATTTCTTTTAATAATTTAAAACATTTTTTAACATTTTAATATATTTTAATTAATAGTCAATTATTTAACAACATAAACAACACAACAATGCTAACATAAAAAACCATTATTGCTTTGAGCATATATTTGAATTTAAATAACACTGTTCAACATCCATAGATAGTTTATAAATTTTTTTACATTAACTAATTGCACACATTAGCATTGTTCAGAAGTCTTAAATTAAATAAATATTTTGGTCATCTGAACGAATCTTGTTGTGCTGAAATTATGTGCTTTGGATTTGGTTCTAAAGTGATGCATATAAATAAAATACACAAGAAATATGCTTTGGAACATTGTTTATAACATTACAGATACCATTACATAATTATAGGCTCTACTCTGAGACCTCAAAATAATTAAAAATCATTCGATTGAGTGTCCGTGTGCTGAAATTATGTGCAGTGTACTTAATTGAGTGAAATATATAGTATATCTTAAAGTATTGTCAGTAAAAACATAATAGTAACACACAAAGTGTGTCACACTCTGACACCATTAACTAACTCACTGTTTTATTACTAAAAAATTCACATCTCACTTTTAAAAATATAAAACCATGGCAAAAAAAAATAATTTGAAAGGAAATCTATACAATAATATTTTTTTCTGCTAACAATACTATTCTATTCACTAGCATAATATAGTTTTTGAATAAATGCATATAAAAATATTTCAAGTAAAATAAATTAAATAATTTGTTTACTCAAACAGTTTTTTTGGTGATTTGTTAAAAAAATTCAATCTTACAGTGGTTTTAGTTTATGCTAACATAATTTAAATTATTAAAAAGTTATTTTAATAGAAAACTGTAGGATAAGGTGATTCAAAAGAACGAATTATAAAATAAATGAATGAAATAAATATTTGAATTAGAGTATTAGTGTATTGTGTTTTTTAAATTAAATTTTTATAAATAATGATTTTATCTCAGAATTCAGAATTGATTATATGTATGTGACACACACACACTGATAGTTCCGGATTGTTTGTATTGGTGAAAAAAAAATTTTTTTAATGAGATAATAATAGGAACACAGATATTTATTTAATATTCTAATATACTATATTAGAATATTTCAATAAATTCATATTAAAAATTAAATTTTTTATTAAGTTAAATGAATTATATAATTCGTTAGAAATGATTTTTATTAGAAAATAAATTAAATTTAAAGTAATTTAAGACTCAAACCAAAAAACAATTTTTGGTGAGTTCTGATTCCAGTGATTTCTGTATAAAAAATAATGCAGAATTTTTGATTTATTGGTCACATTATTTGTTTACTTGTATCTTGCGATTATTATTCTAATCTTATAGTTATAACTAGAGACGAGAAACTCAGAAAAATTCCAGAAAAAAAATATTATCAGTGAAATAGCAAATGTGCACAATTAACACTCAATTTAATACCGATTTATTGTTCGTGAAAATCCTTTAAAACATAGAATTAGTTTTAAAATCAGAATACAGTATCATATTATAACAAAGTGTTGGTTATTACTTATTGAATATTATTGCTAACATCGGTTGACATCGACATCACTTGCATTACCACTGTTGGCATATTCAATGTCTTCTCGGCTTTACTTAACTCTTTATGCATATGTTGTTCGAGTTCTTCGATATCTTCTAACTGTTCTATGAAAGAATTATTGCCTGTATTATCGTTCATAACATTTATCTGTGTATCATTCAAACACTTGTGATTAACGTCTATATCTTCTGACACTTTTATCTCTGCAGACAATTCTTTAGTTTCATATGATATTTTATTAAAGTTAATCAACTGATTAGTGATTAAACGAACTACAAATTTCATTGATTTATAGACTGATAACAATACAAATGCAAACAAATCAGTGAACGATAGTCCAAACCATAAACCAGTGATTCCGCCAAAATTACACAAAAAATCCAATAATGATGTTTTAACTGATACGGTATTTGTAATAACGTACGATAATTGAGGAATTATATTAACCATAACAGAATCATATTTTCGATTAATTGGTTTAGTGATGAGCTTTGTTTCGAATTTAATGTTATAACAGAATGGAGACGAGTGACACAATTGGTGACAAATAGTGTGCGTTTGTTTAAACTCTGTATCATTTAATGGCATAGATTTACAAAACTTATACTGATTGTGTTGCATATAATTTAAATGTATATATTCATATGCAAAAATCGGAATACAACCGTGAATTCTGTGCAAATACCGCAGACGACAGAGGTCTATGCATGAATATATAGTTTGCTGAGTAAATGATTGTTTAATATCTTTGTTCGAAATAATTTCGATGCACGTATCCACTGAATTAATAGTATTAATCATTTCCATTACAGTCGCAGAATAATAAATAGTCGCACCATTTATATAATTAAACGAACTCTCGTGTTCTGTGCTGAAAATCAAAACAATAAATTCAGTGAAATCATTGCTATAAGAGTTTTCATTGCCTGAAGTGAAGAGAAGTTTGCGATTGAGTTTAAAATTAATTTGTTTCAGATTTTGTTCGATAATTTCATTATTAAATGAATTATTATTAATTAAATTAAAATCACTCCAGAAATATGACTGATATAATAAAAAATTGTCAAAATGTTCACTAATAGTAATTCTCTGTTGCGATATATGTGTGCAATCATAGGAAATATAATTAGTTGTCTCAATAGTACACAACTCGATGATTGAAGTAAAGTTTGAGTATAATTCGATTAACGATTCGTGACCATAATCTACTAAAACATCTGTAAAATTGTGTGATTTCTTTGAATGTGCATATAATTGAGATAAGTATTTGTGATCCATTTTAAAAGGACTAAGTTTGAACTCAATCGGTGGTATAATGTTTTTTCGAACAATCGAAGTGCGAGTAATAGTATTTGAATTGTAATACTCTTCGAATAATTGATAGATTTGTGCAAACATTACAAAACTTAAGAGTAAAACAAAAAGTCTTTTACGAGTGTTTGCTTCCAATATTAACTGACGTATGATTAGACGATTAATAATTAATAGCATGTATTCACACAAATATACGCATAACTTGTAACAATCGATTCCAAACCACATCGACAACACACCACTCATTTGACACAAATAATTGATTGCATCCATTTTAGGAATGTGTGCGTAATCTATATTAAAATTTACTGAATATTTATAATAAATCAATCCTACATTTCCTTCATATTTAGCGAGAAAGTCATACGCTTTTTCAGTGATTATGTATTCATTTATACAACACTTATGTCTCATATTATTATGAATTATTCTATAGTTATTGAGGTATTTTATTCCACTTCTTTCAGTAATATTCGACTCATACAACTCTTTTCCATAAATCGTCTCGCGATTAACGCAATTCGTTTCGTACGGATATTCGAGTAGTGTTTCTCTGATTATGTGATAATAAATCATAATAGAGTGAGTTTCCGTTAGTTTATACCGATTGTTATTATTGAAATGATGTGGTAATGTATTACTGGGATGTATTATAATCGATATATTTATAGGAGATTTGTATAGCAAAGAAAATTCAAACACGAAATCTTTTGGAAAATTTTCCGTAAGATTTATTAATAAATGACTGAAAAGCGTCAAACAATTCGGAGAGAAATGAGTGTCAGTTACGAATGCTTGCATTGAGTAAAATCTTTGCATTTCATTCCTAGAAATAATTATTGTTTATAATTAGCGTGACAAACCCTCCCGGTTTAACAGGGAGTTTACCGGAATTGATCGTTTTCTCCCGACTCCCAGGTAATGTCAGACCTTACGTAAAACCTCACGGAACTTAAAATTCAGTATTAATTGGGAGTTTATATACTTTATAACAACATTAATTGATTAAAATTTAATTAAAAGAGGAAATTCGTGATAATTTAAACTTAAAAATAGATTTTCTTAGTTTAAAATTATATATATAAAAACAAATGAAAAGCTAATAAATCTGAGAATAGTAGAAATTCATTAGAAAATATATAATTTTGTACAA
>JAQIVF010001001.1:0-16316 GCA_034698365.1 Steganacarus magnus
AAAGCCTAAGACATCTCTAAGTCTGCCAGCCTAGAGACTCTCGCCAAGTCTTAGGCTCAGCCTAAATTCTCATCTCTTGTTTAAATTAATTACAATTTTAAAGTTTCTAAACTAATAGCAAAATTTGTCAATTTTTAATTTTTTATATAATTTTATATTTCAGTTTAGAGCATAGTAACACAGAGGGGGTGCTTGACCAGGGTTGACCCCCCCCCCCAAGAAAATCGGGAAAATCTGACCCCCCTAACGAAAAATCGAGATTTCCAAAAACTGTCGTTTAAATCCGATGAGTTTTTGAGACCCCTATAATTTTGTTAAAAATTAGAAAAAAATTGTCGCTTAAATACGGTGAGATTTGACCTCCCCCTAAAATTTTGAGAATCTAGAGAGTAGACCTCCTAGAGGTTTGGAGTCTGTGTAACTATGGTTTAGAGATCACACAGTATTCTAGTGATTGATTATGTTTGCATTAAATTCATACTCAGCACCTTTTATTATTTAAAATTCTCCTGATTTTATGTATGTTTTAATCAAATTTAGTACAATAATTACAAACCATCAAACAGTACAATTTAATACATCTCTTCACATAATGTGGCCATATTTAAAAAACAAACATTGTTTAACTAATTTAAACACTTTATTTCATAGATTGAATGAAATAATAATATTGTAAAACGAATTAACTAAAGGCAATAAATGCAGTTAAATGTAAAAAACAATAGTTGCTTATTATGTGCTTTAATTTTAATTTTTACAAACACACACAGTATTTTATAAGCAATAAATTTTAGTGAAGATAAAAATAAGAAATATCAAAAAGAATGGTCATATAAATTTCGCAGATAGATTTGATAACAAAAATAGAGAGACTCAAAACAATGCGGGAAAAAAGGTTAAATTATATCAAATCTAAATTAATCCTAGAAAAAATTTAGATAAATTAAGAAAAGAGTTACGAGCAGTTAATAAATAATTTGTAAAGTTTTAATCCGTGTCAAAATTTTATTGTTTTATTCCATAATATATTAAATTAAGCTAAGATCTAAAAGATAAATTAATCATAGAATACAGTAAACTGTCTCTAAGAAACATTTTATTGCCACTGATGATGATAATAGCTGATTCATTTGAGCAAAAAACGTATTTTGTTAATATAATTTTATTTGATGTAAAATATTTTTAAATCAAATTAATTGGATGTGAAATTATTTATTTACAGAAATTAATTTGCTTTGTGTGACAAAAAAACATGCCATATAATAAGTTTAACTTTTTCAACTTAAAGTGAATTTAATAATAATTAAACAATAAAAAGATGATAAAATTTATTCGTTTAGTTCCTTATATCATATTAGTGTCTATAATTGCATTGATCATAGCATCAGTATTTTTCACCAGTGCTCCGCTCCAGAGGTTCTATCCTATCAGCGAACTGGGACTCAGTGACTTTAAATATAAAGCCGAACCAAATGAAAAAAATATAGAAAATAATTTATCGGATAACGAAGATGTAAAATCAGAAGTCGATGATAGAGGCGAATATAAAGATAAAGAAGAGATACTCAATGAAAATTTTAAGGAAGATAATCAATTAAATAACAATGAAAATGCTAATAACTATGAGAATAAAAATGAGAATCAGAACAGTTATGACGAGAGTGTAAATAAAGAGCAAATTAATGAAAAAGTGCACGACAACAGTGATACTAATAATGACGACAATAAAAATAATATGCCAGTTAATAATGAAAAAATTAACGAAGAAAAAGAAGAGAATTTTGACAGCAATAATGATGAGGAAAATAATAAAGACAACGTCAATAATGAAATCATCCAAAATGAAGAATCGGAAAATAGTGATGAGAAAAATGAAGACAAAAAATTGAATGAAAGTGCAGAAAAACAAAATGAGTATAACGAAGAACCGAATAAACAAGAAATTTCTGAGAATCGCATAAAACAAAATGACAATAATTCAGATCAGAATAATAAAGAAAACGAAAAAAATATTCAAAATTCACCGGACAATCACGAAAATAACGATCAGAATAGAGATGAAAACTCTGAAAAACACATTGAGAATAATAATGAAGACCAGAATATTCGAGAAAATGGAGAAAAGCAAAATGAAAACAATGAGGAGAATCTAGAAAATCATAATACAAATCACAAAGAATACGAAAATCCGAGTAATATTGATTATGGAAATACCAATGATATTCCAAATGTTGAAGAACAAGAAAAGAATCAAATTAATGATAAAACCCTGGATAATAAGCTTAGTGGTAATCAAAGCAAAGTTGAGTTGAAAAATAATAATAATTCTTCAATTATTGATTCAGTGGTTAATAATGAAGAAATCGAAACTAAATTTTACGACAGAAGTGGTTAAAAGCATTAGATTATACTTAGTTTTTAAAACATTATTTTTGTATTGTTAATAATCACGATTATAATTTTAAATAAACCATCATAAATCTTAATCTACCGTATATAAGTTATTATGAATTTAAATATAGATTTTGTAATCTGGTAAACGGTACACTACCAGATTTGGGCGGTTCACTGGGTCGCAATTCCGCGTTGCAACCTTGAACTTAACCAAATGAGTTTTTTACACAGAGTTACACTAAAATATTTATTTATTTATTGTCAGAACACTCTTTTCAAATACAATTAGATAAAATAATGAGGATATTAGCAACATTTTACAATACAATCAATTTTGAGATTAAATACAGAGATTCAATAATACTAATAATATAATACTGTTAATCGAACTAATACTAATAATCAAATAATAATTATGATTATTATAAAACTACAACTAAAATCAACTAAACTTAAACAGACTTTCATTAATACTGATGACAAAAACATGTCAGCCGTTCTCTTCAGTCCCCAAACTAGAACTGAACTGTTGGTCGCTTTCGCGCCAACAGTTCTCGTTTCTTATGGCCAATCACTGCTTTCTTTAAAACTTTCCCTTTTCTTACGATTTGTTACTTTTGAAATTTTGAAATTGTTTTGACCAAAGTCCCCCCTAAAAGTCGTTATTTCCTGTCGAGAATCGTCAACACCAAAAAGTACACCAGCCATAAAGTGTTGCATTGGCACGAAAAAGCAATAATAATGATCAAATTACTGAGTTATTGCATGCGTTCTTTGAACACGACTTAGTCAGTGCTCGCTTCTTTCGTTGGGTCGCCTCCCTCTTGTGAGTTCTGGCTTCCCGTCTGTACGCCACTATTCTCCGCTTCAGATTTATAATTTAAAAATTAATTTTCAGTAACAGTACTGTACGTATGTTAAAACTTTTCTTATAAATGTATAACTATTTTGAGTTAACAGTGAACATAAAAAGTGTTGATCATATCAATCATCATAATATTGAATCCTTTAAACCTCCATAAAGTGGTAAGTATGTATAGAACTTGAAAACATCCGAAACTTATATTAAATATTTGATAACATATTTTTCAAGCTATAATATTTCGTTACTAAACTTGAAATAAAATTTAAAATATTCTAATTTTTTAAACTTTCTGAAAATTTTTAATTTTAAAAATTAATTGACTAATTTATTTAGCAATCAAAATTAAATTCTAGGAAAAATTATCGGAAAAGTTTAGGTCACAGACCTTAAAGTTAGTTGCACTTAGATTCCTAAAATTTTGTAATTGTAATTTTACTATTCTCATCCTAATATCTTTATTCTGATTTTTAAACTGTATCATATTAGCATAAACCTCACAAACAACATCTCATTCATTAAATTTGATAAAAATACTGGATATTTATCAACGGAATTATAGTTCACTACATTTGATACCACATCAGAGTGCGTGCTCTAAACACATTTCGAAAATTAGTTTTATTTTCTATGTGGTATAAATTAGTTGATATATATATATATATGGCTATTCTTTGTAGATTAAACTCTATAAATAAAAGCTTATAGACTAAAGTAGACTGAAACAAGTCAATAATATTAATCTTAAAAGATTTTGGTACGTATCGTTTCCTTTCCATGTATTCATTACGCTTATCCTGAATATATTAAATTATATTAACGACGTAAACCACAAAAAATAATCACAGTAAAACATGAACATTTTATTTATTTAAAACAAATTGATACTTTTGCCAACAATAAAATAATTTATAACATTTATTAATATAATAAATATAATTATATATAGATATATTTATGTATGTGTATATTAAAATCGGAATGTAAAACAGAAACTATATATTACTTGAATAACAATTAAGAATACTGATGAACACTTAAATTAGAATTTAAAAAATAATCCTAATTTTTAAAACAGAAAACAATCAAAATATAAAATATCAAAACTAAAACTATTAAAAAAATTTCACCCAATTTTGGAATAAAAAAATTTAAAATCTCACTAAATATAGAAAATAGCGTATACATCAATTTTCTTCGTATTATTTTATAGCATTATTATAACTACAAAAGACTTATACTGTATATTAATTGATGGGATCATTCATTAATAAATCAATCATATCGTAATCGATGAGCAAATAATTATTGAGAGCTATATTTGTTCATTTGTTTCGTTAGTTATATTGTATAATCGGAACCTATGTTAACAGCTACTAAAAGAGTCCAGCTTTCTGTTATATAAAATTAATTGAAAAGTAGAAAATAGTGATTTTTTTAATTTTTGGATTATATCTTATACTGTAGTAAGTATATTCTCTATTAAAGTTTCATTATTGACTCTTGTCTATCGAATTATTTTGGTGATGATCGAGTATAATAACAAATTTGGCGATTTTCACGTCCTTAAACTCGGGTACAAAAGTGGCGTAAAACGGGCCAAACATGCAGAATCCAATCCACTCGCATATCGCGGACGTGTTGTGAATGAATTTGTCACTGAGTTTCGTGTTCGTGAATACCAGATGAACGAAATAGTTGCGTATGAATACGTAGCCCAAAAAACTTGGCAATATTATGCATACTATCATCACACGGCTTAGCGAGACGTTCGCGCGTTTATTGTCGTAAGCGATCTTCGACTGAATCGCGATGTCTATCGTACCGAACAGACAGGTCATGTAAGTGCCAAAGTTATGCGTGAAATTCATCTCTGATGCGCGAAAGTTGCCAATTATTGACAGTCCGATTACAGTCAAAATGCCGCATAACAGTGATAACGAATTTAAAATCAGCTGTTTCTCGGAATATGATAGTTTAAAATAGTGTGAGTTAAGAACATCACCACTGGTCTCGTTTTTCTTGTTTTTAGTATTGCACTGTCGTTGCTGTTGTTTCGCCAAAAATATTTTGTAGCGAACGTATACCGTAAATGAAACTAATACCGATCCAATATTAAACAGATACGTAAATATTGCAGCCTCGGGAGGATTTTCACCCGTTTCACTGATGTATGGTATCGTAACGTTTATATGGCCGAAGTATTCTGCTATCGAAAACCTACGGCAACAGTAATGATTGTGTGAGCAAATGTAATTATTTTAAAGTTACGTAAATTGCAACTTCTATAGCAAAACAGAGGACAACATTGTTCTATAAAATTTTCAAATTTAGTTTATGACGTAGTTGTTCTTTCGTATACCGATTAGAAATTTTTTTTAAATATTTTTCATTTTACGAGTTAAGTTAGCATACCGTATATGCGCGCGTATGACTAATTGTGTAGAGATTAGATTATAAAAGTTATTAAATTTTTGCAGCGCAATGCAGTTGATATACTAAACAAAAGAACTTAAGAAGAGGCGCATCTTAAACTAAATTTGAAAACTAATTAATTAGACACTCATTAAATTATCAATATAGAGTAAAATTGTTAATTTGTTAAAAAAGCATACACAGAAAAATGATCCTTAAACAGAATTGGATCAAATTTGTGAATTAAAGAATATCTGCAAGAAAATAAGAAAGAATTATTAAATTTATAACAAAGGAAAAGTTTATAGATTAAAAATATTTTATGATAATAATAGAAATGTTACGCAAAAAAGGTTTTAAGTTGATAAACAACGAAAAAATATTCTTTATGCACGAAAATCTTGAATTCGTTACGAAATACTATACAATAAAGAAGCGTTACGTGTTTTCGCGACAAAATAATAGTCACGTTAACAATTGAGCAATTTATTAATAATTAATTACACCATAAGCACCATTCGTGTTAGTAGTTAGTGGTAAACAAGTTTGAGTGGCATCTTAACTTTTTTTCTGTTCAAGATTTGCAAAAATATTATTTGCAAGATTATTATTATTTTATTTAAATACTATTAATACAATATTATACAGTACTGTTTTAAGTAAATTTCTATGTTATTTTTTTTTAACTTACTATGTAAACTTCGTACTCTATTTATAGTTACAGTTCTATTTCAATATTCAATTAATATGAAGCATTCGCCCAATCAGTTCTCATTTAAAAGCTTTTATTTGCCTTTTATTGATATAATTACTCTTTACATCATTATCGAAGTAAATACCAGCAGTAAAATGTTAATAATTTTTTTTAATGCACGATAAAAAATAAATTAACTGATATAAAATCAATACACGTGAAAGGTTAAGATGCTTATCAAATAGCATTCCGAGAAAATATGATTACGTTAATAAAGGCTGTATAGGTTCAGGTGATTGTAAATAATTCATTCTATGGTTATTGAAATAAAAAATAGTTTTCGTATAATTGTTTTTAATTTTGTCGTTAAGAGGATATCAATAAAAATAAACTTAAAAAGGAGTTAATAAAGTTGTATATTCGCATTCAGTTGACTATATTTTCCTGCGAATATCGCTTCAAAAATTATTTTATTTTTTTCGTTTTCTACATAATGACTTTTTTAAAAAAATAAATTTATGATTTCTAATTAACATTTAGCCACTATTTATTTTAAAATATTACAAAAATTACCAAAAAAATTAACAATAGAAAAAATGAAGTGACTTACAGGATAAACGGACCAAAAACAATTAATACCGACAGCGAGAACGGTATTATAAACAATTTTGATGCCATCGGTCTCTCTCTATTCAATTATAATAAATACCGCATTAAACTGCAAATTGAATATTAGTATTAATATTTTGTAAATTAAACTTTTACCTGCATTTGTATAAACTATAAATGAATTTATATTTTTAGATAATTACGTAATCATTTTCTTAATTTTGTCGCAATTCACTAACAGTTATTTTGAAGAAAATTACTGTAATATAGATTTGGTCATCATTTTTGATTTCAATGAAATAATACTAAATATGTTATTATCCAATCATTTTCAAACAGAATTTTTGAGCCTAGTTTTTTAAATTGATTAATAATTTAATAACTAACTAACTAATAGACAATTAAAGACACAAAACAGGAAAACCAAAAACAGTGATTAGATTAAAATAATTTAATGATACAGTACAGGTAAAACTAAAGTTAAGCGTTTCACATAAATTACGCAATTTTATTCAACATTAATTTGTTAAGCAATATTTTAAGTAAGATAAATTTATTTTTACCTCAATTTTACAGTTAAGTGCGAAAATGTCAAGTTTTTTTAATAAAATTTAATTAATCAACATTAATAGATTAGATTAAACATTACATGAAAGTTTAACACTGTTTAAGAAATAAATGGCAAAAACACGATACCATTTATGGAATGCGCATGTATTATATCGATTGGCCAAGTAATCATTTAATGCTAGTCATCAATTAAATTAAACATTTCTTATTTTTAAATGCATATCAATAAAAAAATTAGAATATATTATTTTTATATGAAATTTCTTTAAGTTTTAGTCTAGTAGTAACATGTATGCACATTTCATTATCGATTATAAACGGCTAAAAATATTTGAGTAATTTTAACATTAATCTTTTAAGACTAATACAAAGACTATTTTCATTTTAAAGAATTTTTGGTAAATAAATTCACTAAATTTTTACAAACAACAAAAACATTTAAATTCATATTTTAGAATTTATTTAAATGACTCAAATATTCTAAAGTATATTGTAAGTTTGATACTTCTAACGATAATGTCTATTACGAATTAACAGATGGAAAGCAGGCGTACAGACATATGGTCAAATCCATGAGCTCAACTTTTATTCACTTAAAAATTTAAGGTTACTAAATTCGTGTGACTTAATAACATATTGGAGTATAAAATAGCATATTATATGAAATTGTAAAACATTAACTAAGTATCTGTTACTTTAATTCTTCATATTAGTCATGTTATTGTATTTACTGTAAGGACAAATAGTTATTTTATACAAAAGTATATTTTAACTTATTTAAAATGTAGCTAACAGTGCACTAACAGGTTTATACCAAAGTAAAAGAGGGTTTGACCCACCCCTAGAAAACTGATTTTGAAAAATTGTTGCTCAAACCCCTTCCCCAAGAAATCCGTAAATTTATAATCACATTAGTAATTAATAATGTAAATTTAAAAATATAAAAATCGTAATACGAGCTATAATTTTTAGTGTGAAGAGCTCTATACTGAATGCTGTGAATTGTAATTCACGTGATGCGTACGTCGTAAGCTTATAACGATAAGGCTTGCACTTTGCAATGCTCACTATCTATTGCCATATAATACAGTATACGTTACTGTAGTGTAATAGAGCTGTGATTATAATTCATTCACTCAATTTCGCATTTATCCAAATATAGATCTAATAACCATAACCATAACGATCTAACCATGGAATCGAAATCAGATTCAGCAGCTCTCGAGTCGTACGAAATGGACGAAGAGATATCGGCGAAAGAGCACCTGAACCCGCAAGCGGACAGTTTGGCGTCGCCTTCCAAAGTGAAGTTCACGTCTGCGTCCACTGATGGCAAGTATGGCGAAGCGAAGATTGATGTGAACTCGTCTTACCCCACAAGCGTCGGTATGTCGAAGGAAGAGCTTAAACAGTACGCCAACGATCCGTTTTGGGTTCGTCTGCGACTGTTCCTGTTTGTGCTGTTTTGGGTGATGTGGTTCGCAATACTGATCGGCGCCATTGCCATCATCGCTCTCACGCCGAAGTGTCATCCCAGTGACAGTCTCGCCCAAAATGCCACCATCTCTTCGAACAGTTCGGAAGTGTTCGCAACCAGTGCTGGCATTTCTATCGCTGATCTGCAGACGAATACACTGACCAGTCTGTTGATCGCGGAGACGACACCCGTCAGTAGTCAGTCATAACTGATACTCTTCTAGTGTGGATCTATTAGTATTTTAACTAAATATATGGGCTTTTATGTTCATTTATACTCTCTATTAGTGGTTTTGCTTTTATTTTGTTGTTTTTTGTCGATTAAATTCACGTTTTTTTAATAATATGACACGCATTTATATTTTAAAGGAATGAAAATAAGAGATTTAATGATCAAACTTTTATCTCATTTATTATTATTGTTATTAAATTGCATTTAAAATATCAAATTAAATTATAGATCTTTATTATTATGAATAAGAAACAATATAATTATTTGAGTTTTTGATATTTTAAAATTTTTAGGAGATATCTATATCATATTTACTTTATTAATATATTTAATAATTTACAACTAACGTAATGTAACGTAACATAAATACCGGTTATTTTTGTGTTAAACTAATAATGTGTTAATGTGTTTAAAAAAGATAATTTGATGCTTATTGTGATGTAATGTGAGACTAACTGTAAGCTTATATGTAATTGTCAGGTATTTGTTAATATGCCAAAAAATTTTAATTATTGTTGTCTAACATTATTAACTAATTATTTAATATTAATCTCAAGTCAATTAAAATAAAGATTAAAAATAACGATTTAAAACGAGACCATTTGTTTATCAATTTTTGTAAAATATTAGTTCATTGTGCCAGTCTTTTCTATCTATTTTAATTTTTTACTGTCAAACAATCATTAAAATCTTATAACTTAATTTTAAATGTATACACGCTTCTTAAAAGTTACGAAATATTTATTATTCTCCTAATTTATAAATGATTGTCTTTGTTATTGTATTCATTATTCATTTATCGTCAATCTGGAGCCTATCACATAAATTTTTGGTTTGTATCCTAATTAAAGTTCAATTACTTTTATTGAGGATTTTTGGTACAGTTCTATTAAGCAGACACCGTTAAAAGTGTGATATTAGAGAAATATACAAGTAAACCTACAAAATAGTAACATTGAAAAATAAATACAACAATATCGCACATTTAATAATAACTGATATTAATTAAACAATTCTAGTTAAAAATTAGTATCAAAATTAAACATTAAAGTAGGGGTACCGTCCTTATAGGCCCCAAAATTCCTTATACTACTTAAGCTAAAACTCAATAGCCCTAAATAAAGCCAGACGGCACAACCTTAAGCCAGATACTCCTGGTGAGTAATGATATGCCTTTGATGGGTTACCAATGTTTTTGAATAATTGATTGTGACTTACCATTTTTATACCATCTAGCCTGGATTTTTTACATTAACAAATAATAAGTTGAGCGGTTTATAATAATGCTCCAAGAAATTTCATATCATTGTAAAATAAGTCATTTTGCTGATTTAAAAAATCAATATAATTCAATATTTGATGAATAAAAATTTATAATTTTTTTTTGAAATTGTAGTTAAAATTTGTTTAGTTTTTGAAACCTCTTTACATTTTTACCAACACACAAAAATTTATCGATTAAATTCGATGAGTTTTTAGTACCATCCCTTGAAATTTTAACGATTTTTTTATTTTTATAAGGAATAAATTTTTTTATAATTTTTCGATAATTATATAAATACGAGCCAAAAAAAATAAAAAATTCTAAATCAATATTTTAAACTATTTTTGACCAATTAAATATTTTGATCTAATAAAATAGAATATTATCCGGATTTAAACCATTATAAAAGTAAACACGAATAAATTACGTTTATATAGTTCATAAAATACGTATCATGTTATTCATTCAATATTCTTTATATTTGTTCACCTTTTTTTTAATTAACTAAAAAATTTAAATTAATTAAATGGATTTTGTAAATAATTGCGAAGAGATGATCGAAAAAGAAAACGATGAAAATCTTTGCATAGTCGACGAGAAAAGTATTTACACAAAAGCTAACCGTATATTAATCGCCAAAATAGTTTATCAGTGCATTGATTGCGAACTCGTCTTTAATACAATTAATGATGTTTACTGCCATTACTTTGATTCGCATCACAATTGCCATCAAAAATCGGATATCAGTATTAGTGTTGAAACGAAACTATTTATCAGTAGTTCTGTTGGTATCAAACAAAACTCTAAAACGATTAACAAAAAACAAAATAAAGCGCGCAAAAAATTATTTACTAGAAATAAAAAATTAAAAAATGCAAGAAATAAATTGACTAGAAATAAAAATAGTAATAATAAAAGTGATAGCATTGACGACACATTGAAATCAGTGAACAATAATATTTTAGTGTCAAAGTCAAGCGAAGTGACGCCAGTTTACAAGTGTGACGATTGTGATAACACTTATTTCAATGTTTATTCGCTGAGACGTCACCACAAGATCCACACAAACCCGAAAGTATGCGATTATTTCGATTGCGGTAAACTATTTGCGACCGAAAAACAGCTGATCAGTCATTTAAAAATACACCGATCGGACAAAAAGTCAATGGATTTTAAGTGCGATGAGTGCGGCAAAGCGTTCACCAGAGAAGAGACGCTTAAACTGCATAAAAATATGCACATTAATCCACTGGTGTGTGATTTTCCCAAATGTAACAAAAAATTTCCATCGTATGGACGTCTTCGGCAGCACGCGATTATGCACTCAAGCGAATCACCATTGAAGTGTGATTGGCCGGGATGTGACTTCACCACCAAACGTATCGCTTGCGTGGCCGCACACAAGCAGACTGTGCACACTAACGAGAGAGCGTTTAAGTGTGATTGGCCTGACTGTCAAGACTCGTTTAAAACGTCAACATCGCTGAAGAATCATGTGAACGGTGTTCACAAGAAAGAGCGTAATTATCACTGCGAATGGCCGGGTTGTGAGAAACGGTTTGCTGGCACTAAAGACTTAATTAGACATCGCAGAACGCATACAGGAGAGAAGCCTTATGCCTGTGATTGGCCATTGTGTGGACAACGGTTTAGTGATCGTTCGGTGTTGAAGTATCACAAAAATACTCACACAGGGGAGCGACCGTTTTGTTGTGATTGGCCGTCGTGTGGCGCGAGGTTTGGCACCAGTGGTACTTTAAACACGCATAAAAAATTAATTCATAAATGTGATTATATTCGAAGAGCGCGTTGGGATAATAAAAAGATCAACAATTGATGCTAATGTCAACACAATTTATAATGAGATTTTTTTTGAGTATTTTCAAATAATACTATCATTTCTGTGCAATAATTTACACCTCATTTACTTTTGTGTTAAAATGTGAAAATATATTCGATAAAGAAGTAGTCTAATGTAAATCTAATCTAATTAAATTATTTATAATTCAAGAGAATTTATTTCGTTAAAATTACTTTATTACATAAACGCTTTTATTTATATTTTGTTTTTAAATGCATAATGTTCTTCAGTCTTTTTTGGCATATTAAAGCTAAATGCTGATCAATAACTATATTCTATTTAAAATTCGGTAGAATTATATTCGCTATCAGAGTTACCTTTCAATCAAGATCTTAAGCAATATTGAAATCAGTGGCGAACCCGTCTATAATCAGACGTCACAACCGTAAGATTACATTAATTTATGTAAAAATTGTTAAAATCATTTTTGCTGTAAAGAAGTATTTTATCATATTATTTTCATAAAATTTAATACTATTCATTAATTAAACAAATTAAAATATATCACTCCATTCAAACCTTTAATTTTATAATACCCAGAAAAAGGTGCAATTTTCATGTTTAAATATATTCTAACTGTGAGTTACGAGTTACTTGTCGACAATGCAACTCTTATCTACACCTATTATTTACTATATTTTAATTATTATAAACAATAAATTTTTATGGCGGTATTTCATTGAATATAAATTCTAGAATCTTTGACTACAATAAAGTATATTCTGTACCAGAAAATTGCTCCACAATTAGAGCTGGTTTGTTGTTAAAATTGTCTATTAATTCAATATCCCTAAGAAAATTACTATTTCAAAATTATTACATTAATAATATATAGCTTTTCTTACTTTTGTATTCTTAATTATTTGATAAAGAAGTTAGTAATTAAGAACTTAATAATTTATTAAAATAATTTTTATTTAAATTTCTTTCTCAATACAACTTCTAAAATTAAAATGTGCAATACTTTATTTCGCTAAAAAACTTTATTATTAAATATTTTATCTGGAAAATAACTGTGATTATAGTGCGATAACTAAAGTGATAAATAGTTAATAGTTTTATAAATTGAATGCGAGCGATAATTTTTTTTTGCTCGAGTGTTTACAAAACTTTTCTATTTAACCTCACTTTATCGTTAATAGTTTCTTAGTGATAGTGATTGCGAACATTACTTGTTTGAAATACAGGCAATTATAGTTTAGTAAACTTGTAATTATATTAATGCTATTTAATATGAGCATTAAATTGCGCTCAACGTTAAAATTTATACCTAAAAGATTTTCACTATTGTTATATATATACATACTTATAATTTTTGTTACTAGTATTATTGTTTTTGTTTTATCATTCATAACTGATCGCTCAAATAATTCTAGTGAATTGCTCAGAGCTAAACAATTTATTTATAAACCAAATCATTCAAACGCGAAAATTACTTATGACCTGACTTTAACTAATGAAAGAGTTTGGTTCCTGACAAATGGATCCCTAAAACCAGATCCGGCTTTAGCGCAATATCTAGCATTATGGCCGGAAGAGGGAGAGCCAGAGGATGACAGGATTGTTAATCAGTTGATGTATGTGCCACTCAACTATTCTCCAGCGAACGCATCGATAAAAACCATATTTCTTTATCATAACGACAACGATCGTGACTGGAGATTGAACTTTGGACAACACATTTTTAATCAATGTCCAGTTAACTCGTGCAGTCTTGTTGGACAAGACAGAGCACAAGATGCAGATCTAATTTTTTTCAAAGTACTTTAATTAATACAAAAGCAAAGCTTTTTAACTTTTTATAAATAAAATTTAAATTTCACAATACTTTACTCTTGTAGAGTGATTTCAAAAAATTTAAATTTAAAAGATCACCGAAACAGATATGGCTTTTGTTTGTGATCGAATCGCCATATTATTCTAGTGGTTATCAGCACGTAAGAGACAATATTAACTGGACGGCTACTTATCGACACGATTCCGATATTCCTGTGCCGTACGCCAAATTTTTTCCTTACTCTAAGGCAGAAAACCTTAAACAAAATAATGACAATTCTAATTATGCGAAGGGAAAGACCAAAAAAGTTGTGTGGTTTGTGTCGAATTGTTGGTCTATTAATAATAGATTAAAATTTGCGAAAGAATTACAGAAACACATTCAAGTGGATATTTATGGATAGTGAGTATTATTTCATGCATTAATTAATAGACAGAGTAGTTTTTTAACCGAAATCAAAAATATTTTTAAAAAGCTGCAGCAAAAAACAATGCTCTAAACGAAAAGCAGACAAATGCTTAAAAATGATGGAAAATGATTACAAATTTTATTTATCATTTGAAAATTCAAATTGTAAAGACTATATTACGGAAAAATACTGGTACACAGCATTAAAGTAAATATGCATTAAATACAATGTTCTCTCAAGAATTTTTAAATACTGTATTTTTTTAATTAGTCATAATATAGTACCGATAGTTATGGGTGCAAACTCGTCAACATATGAACGATTCTCACCGCCAAACTCATTCATACACGTCGATGATTTTGCGTCCATCAAACACTTAGCGCAATATCTTAACGAACTCGACAACAATGATACCGAATATAATAAATATTTTCGATGGAAGGGTAGCGGAGAAATAAGGGATATATCGATGTGGTGCAGGATTTGTGCACTCATACACTCACCAGTGCCGCACAAGGTTTATGGTAATTTTACTGATTGGTGGAAGCGATACAATGATGCTGACGTATGCCATATTCCGCAGTGGGTTTGAAATCACATTTTACGATATCATAAACTTAAAAACAAGCCAATAATTTAATTTTATTAGCTTTTCGAACAAATAAAGATGTGATGTTTGAATTTGAAATGAACTGTAATGCGATAAAGGATAGATCTGATTATTGATACAACAAATATGCAATGTTTTTCTTAGAGTTAAAAATGTTTTTTGATTTAAAGTATTTACTATAAAAATTGTAAGTGTTTGAGTGGTTTGTTATTTTAGTCATTTTACTGTATAATAATTTGTTACAGATTTGCTCGATTCACTCTTTGTTGTATATTTTAAAATAAATTCACATGCTTTAGAAGATTTTCATAATTTTATTTTTTCATCTTTTTTAAAAGATAAAAATGTATAATATATTTTACATTATCTTATTTACAAAATATATATATATTTAAATTTTATTTAACATTTAATTATAAATATTAAATCAAATGATGTTATAATATTTAAATTTTCGATTAATAAAAAAGTAATGAAAGCACTCAGTGAATGACATTGAATTTAAATTGACATTTCTATATTTGGCCAAATCTTTGTCATCTTTAATGTCATTAATATCAATATACCATAAATGTTTATTGGATAACATTTCAGTACACGATGGTCTGATTTTCTTGTTTGGTGACAGCATTTTTTTAATCAACTTGCATAGCATTTTATACTTACGGCCAGTTTTCGGTGAACTTTTGCCATTTTGGGGAATTAACTTTTTTAGAAAGTTTAGATAAAAGATATTTTCATCTTCATTAATCGAATCATTATGGCATCTATCAAATAAAATAATTTTTAAAACTAATTGTATTATGACTTTGAGAATGAAAACCACATTACACTAAACTATTTGAAACAAATCTCTTACGCATTGAAATCTATGTTAAATGTTTCGAGCATAATAGCGCCTAAACTATAGATATCGGCCTTAGTGTCGTATTTGGTGAAATACACTTCTGGTGCGACGAATTGCTTGGTACCAGTTCCACATGTGTGCGATTGTTCGCTGAACTCGTGAAATGTCGACAAACCAAAATCAGCGAGCTTTACAAACCGACCATTTATCCCCTCCGTTATCAATATGTTATCCGGTTTTAAGTCGCGATGTATTACCGCAGGACATTGAATGTGCAGATAATTAACGCATTCGAA
>JAQIVF010001002.1:0-16314 GCA_034698365.1 Steganacarus magnus
AGGGTTGGTAAACTATTAGTGTTTCTGTTTTCGACTTTTTATCATTTTAGGGGTGTTCTTTCGGTTAGCGCCTAACATTAATGTGATGTTGGTTAAAGTATCATAGAAAGAACTTCACTATGATTACACATTTTTACTAGGATTTTTAACAGATAGAACTGCTTTAAGACATTTTACTCATTTTTATGCGCCCATCTTCATAAATTCTATGAGATAAGAAAAAAAATTATCTATACATTTTGATCTGGAATATTTTCTGTTCAATCATGCTGGGTTTTGAAAAATTTTTCACCCCTACTCCCATAGGTGCGCTTAACACCTCGAAACCCCACACCAGTCTTCTAACTGAGTTGATTGATATAGGTGTTTAGGTTATTACAATTTAAATACAAAAATATTAAGCATTTATCAAAAATAAATTTAACTAAATTTGATAAAAATCAATTACTTTCTGTCGTTCCCAATTATGTCTTTCTTCACTCTGAAAAATAAATTTTTAACCAATAATAATCATATATTTCAGTTTATAAAAATAATTACTTATAATAACTTTTTTGTATTTTATATAAAAAGTTACTCTTAGAAAAACAAATTTGTAAAATATGATGTTTTAAAAGTAGAAAAATCACAAGTAAAATGAAAAAATTAAAAATAGAAAGAAAAATAGGTTTTATTAAAAACGTAATAAAGAGAAAAAGAGAAATACAAATTAAATTGAAAATAAAATAAAGACAAAATAAAAATACAATTAGAATTATAATAAAGTAAAAGTAAAATATCTTAAGTAAATTTAAACAAAAGTAAAGTATTAAGATTAATTTATTTATGACTTCAATTAATGAATATTTTTATTTAATATGCTAAAGCAGTTATTAATTTCAATTCTATTTATAAATTGTTGCAGATTATTTATAATAGTAAAAGAAAAAGTAAAATTCAAAAAATGTTCAAAAAAGAAAGTAATATACATGTAAATTTTAAAATATACATAAGAAAAAGAAAAATAAAGATAAATTAAAAAAGTAAAACAACGCTATTAAAAATTATAAAAAATTCTAGACTTCGCAAATATTGATTGATTTTAAAAGAATAACGATTAACCAAAACGAGAAAATATTGACCGTACAAAATGGATTACTTTTACAGGATAAATTTCAACTATGAACTTGTCTGATTCCGATAAAAGTTTAATTTTTACACCATTTATCAATAATCGTTGTGAATAAAATATATCTACGTGATTTCGACCAAATAATGTAAAATCTTTGCTATTTTGACACATAGATGCTAAATCTGAATCAATTTTATTCAAAATCTACTTGTCCTGTTTTCGGTGAAGTAAATCAAGCTGCCTTAAGTATACAATATTTTATCGTTCCTACTATTCAATTAAGCACTCTAGATAAGATCTATATGCACACGTGTACGATAATCGATAAATCAAAATGTTGTTTAAATGGATGTCAAATTGATTCCATATTGTATCAAGAGCGTAACTTTTTAATGAATATTTCATTTTTGGAAGACTGAAAAATGTACCATCAATTACGTAATTGTGTAAACTTTGTTGAAAAATATTTCTATATCTTTAAAAGTAATTTTATTTGCTCTTATCTGCATCACTTTTCATAATCAGTTTGATACAGTATATAAAACTGTTTGCTTTTTAAAATATAACAAATTTGAGTAAAATATTTTCCTGAAGAAACTTTTGAAGGTTATGTCAGAGTTAGATATGTAATGAAGATTTTATAAAAATAGATTATCATTGCTGTATTAAATCTTTTAATTTAAATTCAATTTTACTTTTCTTTTTCTTTTGTCCTCGAATACAATTTTAGTTTTACTTTTCTTTTTCTTTTGTCCTCGAATTTAATTTTAATTTTACTTTACTTTTTCTTTTTACCTTGAGTTGAATTTCATTTTAATTTTCTTTTACTTGTCTTCAAGAAAAAGAAAAAGAACAAATATTTCTTCGTTTTCTTTCTCTTTTAAAAAAGCAATATAACACTAATTAAAAGTCCTTATGAGATTTAAATGTAAAAGTTTTGCCTGTTCAGGGTTTATTGGTTTTACCTAATTAGTATAAATAAGTTTAACAATATCGCAAAACTCAATATTGCAATTTTTTTCAATCTTATGAATCAATTCAACTAATAAATTAAATTTTATTTATCGATTTATATCTTAATTTTAAAAATTGAAGCAACACTAAACAATACCTAATACTACTTTAATAACTTTAAAATTGTAAAAAAATTAATTTAAATAAAAATTTTAACAATGACTTTATCTTATAATGTTTTGGTTTGATATGTTCATAAGTTAATAGAATCTGACACTTTCTTAATTTATACAATTATCTACACTTATCAATATGTACACGCTATAGATATTTTAATAGAGAAAAAAAATATTAATATTAAATTTTGACTTAAAAACTAGTTTTGAATCGTAATTGAAATTGATTGAAATGCTTTAAAATTTCAAAAATATAATCGCAATTTAATTGAAGTTTTAATTATAATTTAATTTAATGTAAATAAGGATTAATTTGGTAATCGTAATTTAAATTCAATTTATGTAAAATATTAATAGCAATCGAAATTATAATTTTAATTAATATGAAATTGTAACTAATTTTTGTATACCAGCAATGAAATACATCTAATTTATAAAAGTTAAATATAATTACAAACAAAACATAAAGTAATAAGTTACAGTTTTTGATGGATTAATTTTTTTGATGTTTCATGAAAATAAAATAAAGTTTGCACCGTTATTATAACAATAAAAGTTTTATATTTTTAACTTTATGACTAGATTTTGGTTGCGCTGTGTACTCAAAAATGTATTGTAAAATTTTATTCGAATTAAAACTACAGCAGAAGAAATCTTATTTTAATTGTATAGCTGTTGATATCAACAACACATGTATATTGCTAATCTATAACTCAGCTATGTCATCAAAAGATTACCTATTTAATGCGCTCAAACAATGTTTAAACAAAATCATACATCAAAAAGTAATAATTGTTGGCGACTTTAATGTTGATATTTTATGCGAATGCAATAGCGATTTATTACGGTTTATGATGAAGAATGAGTTCAATTTAATTAACTATGGTGTCACATCTAATGGAAACAGTCAAATTGATTTGGTATTTTCTCGTAACTATTCATTGGAAGTCAAACAATATAAATCGTACTTCTCTTACCACAAACTATTATGGTTCGCTTTATAAATTAATTATTTATAAAAAATAAATAAATAAACTTTTCTTTTGTAAAAAATTGTTAGTTGATCACTTAAATACGTCTAAATGTATGTTTGTGTATCACAAGAAGTTAAGTGAAACAGCAAACTTATATGTGAGAAATTAAAGAATTTAACAATGTTTAAAATAAAATAATTTTAATAAGAAAGTTTTATGACATTACCAAAGTCTGAACCGAAAATATTTTTATTTATTGAGTTTATTAGAATATTTTATTAATTAGGGTCTTCCAACTTGATCTACGGTGTCTGTGACTCCTGGCTTTGTCCTGATCGAGCGCTCACTGTCAGTCAGTTGGTTGGTGCGTCCCACGTCGGTGGCGAGCTCTGGAGGAAGGGTCTGCCAACTTGATCCCAGACATGAGCCCTTCGTGCGAAAAAAATGAAAATAAAACCAATACACTCTAAAAAATTTTGTGACAGAATTGTGATAAGAACAATGGTCATTTTACATGTACAGTATATTAGATTACAAAGCTTAAAATTTACTTGTGATATACACGATAGTAGTCAAATTAAGTAGTCATATCAATAATACCGAAATAATACGTAATTTCATCTATAACATAACCATTGTTTATCACAAATCTGCCGCAAAATTTTTTAGAGTGTAGTAGTGTTATTTTATTCATTTTTTTCGCACGAAGGGCTCATGTCTGCTTGATCCACGGTGTCTGTGAAACCAGACCACCGATATCCAGTGACTCCTGGCTATGTCCTGAGCGAGCGTTCACTGTCAGTCAGTTGGTTGGTGCGTCCCACTGGTCGGTGGCGAGCTCTGGAGGAAGGGTCTGCCAACTTGGTCATGGGTGTCTGTGAAACCAGACCACCAATATCCAGTGACTCCTGGCTATGTCCTGAGCGAGCGTATACCGCCAGCCAGGTAAAATCCTAAACCCGATTAACGATTTGAATTATCCGATTAGATTGCTGTGGACATACGATAAACGCTCAATTTTTTCATATTCAGTTTGTTTCATATTAAAATATTATATTCATATTTTATTTTATTTTTGTAAGAATTTATATTCGAATTTTTATATTCATATTCATATATATATTCATTCATTATATTTCAATAAACTTAGTTTAAAAAGTGAGCTCTCTATGAATGTGTCGTTCTTGTTTAATCTGTTATGGGGTAAATAATTTATTTGTGTTAATTTTAAAGAAAATATAATTTTTAATTTAATAGATTAAAATCAGAAATTTTATTAATAAATAAGGATTAACTATGTTAGACATATTCGAAAGCTCATAAATTAAAAAAACAAATGCAACGTAAAGTGGCGTTGGCGTAGTTTTTATAACAATATTCCTTTACATTGTTAATAGAATTTATCGTTTTATTTTAATTTTAATTACTAATAATAATGGTGTTGTGTATGAGCGGTCTATAAGCAGGAGACCCGAAGTAGAGATTCCGAGTTAACGCGTTCTCTCTCATAGAGAGCACTAACCGTTTGTGGTCTGCACCACAAGAAGCTCATAAGAGAACCAGCATTGAATAGTTTAGTAATGCCCAAAAGTATTATATGAAAGTTATAACGTTAATTTAGTGTTTCTTCCATTCAAAGTTTTCTATTTTGATTTAATTTTTAATTTTAATTTTTAGAAAAATTTCTATTTTAATTTAATTTTGATTTAATTTTGATTTACAATACAAAAATCAAAATTGTATTTTTACACGTTTTTATTTAAATTTTGATTTTTATAAATAATTTTTAATTTAATTTTGATTTACTTTTGATTTGATTTTTGAATTTTTTTTCTTTTTAATTTAATTTTGATTTGATTTTTAAAAAATATTTCGTTTTGATTTTATTTTGATTTTGATTAATTAAAATCAAAAGTTAAAATAAAATTAAATTTAAAATTAAAAATTAAAAATCAAAAACAAAACTACTTTAATGAATACAAATATAATACAAACTAAACGCTACATATTGAATGCTAATAGATTACTGGTTAATATACATAACAACGTGAATGCTTTTATATACAAACTGCTAACTATGAAAGCATTAATTACTAATAAGTAAAGTAATGACATGATAAGGAAAATGCATGCTAATAGTGATAATACTCAGAGTACACATACATTACAAATGAATAAAATAAAAATATTTATTTTACAAGAAAAATGGTAAATGGTCTTATAATAATTTAGGATTGCAAAAATATAGTAAATGATGTGGAAAATTTTGTGCTTTATATTTAGCATTTAGATCAAAAGGTCTATCAAAAATTGATTTCATCAAGTTATTTAGTTCAAACAAATCTAATAATGAAAAACTTGTAAAAATTCTATTTAAAAAAATGTATAACTTTATTTAATTATAAGATTATAAAAAGTAATTAAATTTATAACTATTAAATTTTTTATTTTAAATTTATTTCTAAATAAAAATATCAAAATTTTGCAAAAAAAAATTTAAGAAAATAAAATTTTTAAATAATTTTTTTTATTTATTTATTATTAAGTTTACAATAAATTATATTACTAGTTTAATCAAAAATATTCTTAATTTTATAAAAATTATTCTGAATATATTAAAGTTTATTTAAAGTAAATTATAAATCTAAGTTTTTAATAAATTTACTCAAAAAGGTGCTCCAGAACCAGCATTTTATAACTACTAATAAGTGTACTATTAGAAACATTGACTAATGCTTAATATAAGTATTGAGTAGTTATGCGTCAACGTTACACGTACTCTACAGAAAATATTGCATGTACATTAATTTTATCAGTGTTTTGGTGTCATAAGAAATTAAACTTACATAATAATATAAAATTATTATAAACAAATATAACCGTTACTTAAGTTAATTTTGCCTTACTTATTGAAGTATGATTTATATCATTTAAATTCGAGTTTCGTTTTTGTCTGAATTTTTATTTTTTGTAGATTTGTTCTAAATATTAAATAATTATTAATCTTATACATTTAGTTCTGTTAAAAAACTAGTAATCTTGTTTTCATAAAGATTTTTTTATTAAATTTTAACACTTATTGTAGTGTATGTGTACTCAGAGTCACATCAATATTAGTTTGTTTTTTCCTACTCATATTATAATTTTATTAGTAGTATTAGTATTAATAAAATTAGTCATTAATGCTTTCACTATTAGTATAGTTTGTGTATAAAAGCATTAACATTGTTATACATGTTAACTAGTATTATATTTGCTATCATTGAAGTAATTACTTTCATATAATACATCGCTTGTTGTTTCACTGATTTTCACTTACGTGTTTCTTGTGGTACATACCACGTGCGGTCATTGCTCTCAATGGAGAGCACGCAATAACGCGTTATCTCTACAACGCGTCGCCTACTAATCGACCGCTCATAGACAACACTTATAGAAACTGCAATTGTAATTAAATAATTAAATTTGTGTTGTGGATTAAATTTATCAATGATTTTATTGGGGAATATGATAGGAAGTTTTATATCAAATATTTTTATGACAAATTGCAATCGAATTAAAATATGAATTAATGTTTAAAATAATAGTAATTAAAATTGAATTAAAAGATATTAAACTATAATTTGAATCGAAATTTAATGTAAATTATAAAAAATTATTTTAATTGAAGAATGATTGATATTTGTATTGAAATTTATAGATACATTTCTATTTGTCAGTTGACTTAAATGATTTAACATCGGAATTATTTTTATAGTTTCATATTTTAGATTCAATGTCATAAGTAATAACTTCATTTACTTCTATAATATAATTAATCAGTATGTTGATTATAAGCTAAAAATTTATTGATTATTATGAACTTAAAAAAAAAATATTTATTGCTATATAGATTTGCCTACAACTGAAATATTATTTATACGCTAAAACTAGTGTTTTTTCAATTACACTTTTTCAATTTAAATTAAATTATTATGAAATTATAGTAATAACTTTTATTTAAATTAAATTAAATTTCAATTAAATGAAATTGTAATTCAATTAATAATTCGATTTCTATTACGATGAAAAATAATCGAAACAACCCTATTCCGATTTCTATTTCAATTCACATTCTATTTAATTTCTATTCCTATATCTATAATGAAAAATATATTTTATTTAAATTCTATTCCGATTCCTATTCTAAAAGTTAGAATAATTTCGATTATATTCCAATTTCGATCAATTAGAATAGGAAACGAAATTATTTTTCGATTCTAATTTTGATTCTAAAGAATTGGAACAACACCAATTAATGAAATGTTGGTGACTGTTTATTTTTATTTATGAACGTTAAATAAAATCAAATATATAGAATAAGACTTTTATTATTGATATTTTAGTAGTTTAGATTATTTAATTATTTATAATAATTTTAAAATGAAAATACTGTCATAATTATTATTAATTACATAAAACAAAAAATTAATTTTAGATGAAAATTTAAGCTTTTCAATCAAACATAAAACTTAAACAGTCTTAAAAATGGCTTTATGTTTATGTATATAATTTAAGTTATAAAATAGTTTAATATTAAAAATTAAATTTTACAGCTTTTATGAAATTTCAATAATGTTCATAGATTTTTAAAATTAAAACTTTGAATAAAATATTAACACCTTTAATATATTATTATTGATATTTATGTGTTTGAAATCTTAAATTCAATTTATTATGTAATAGTAGGAACTTTAATTTTATAATCAATTTTCTCGATATTTAAAAAAAACAGCAGCAAATTAATAACACTTATTCTCAAGTTTTCATTATATTCTTCACACTTTAATAACATTGTTTTGTGAGATTCATTTAAATTATTTAAAGCCACCAGGAATTTGTTTATTTTTTTAGCAATAATTAACTTTTCACTTTCCTCAGATGATAACATATCATTAAATTAGTGTTGTGTCGTAAGCAAATTTTCAATATTAAATGAATTTTGATTTTGATTTTCTGTAAACTTTTTTTATTATAATTTTGATTTTTTTTAAATTTTGGTTGTTTAAATCAAAATCAAAATCTAAATACTGTACATTTTACACCATTTATTTTAAATTTGATTTTGTCTTAAATTTTTATTTTAAAGAAATTTTGATTTAATTTAATCAAAATCAAAATTTAAAAAAAAAATCAAAATCAAAATTAAAAATCCAAAATTAAAAACAACACTACATTTAACCATAATTCTTTCTCAGTATAAAAATAAGTCAATGTGCAACCTAAAGACCAAATATCATTCGACATTTCACGAAACTTATTATCTAATAAAACATTAGGGGAACAATAAGGCAGTTCTGATTTCCAATCAATCCCGATTCATTTTAATTTATAATAAAATCATTTATTTTATCATTGTAACTCACTATATATATTGAATTCAAGAGTTAATATTTCAAACTTTTCTTATTTGTTTGACTTAAAAACTTTCAAAAGAAAATATTAAAAACAAATTGTAATCTTGATTAAAATTAAAAAAATAATATAATCAAAATTTTAACAGTTAAGATTTTGGTCTTCAAAAGAAGAGAATTTTTTTACTCCCGCGAAGTTAATAAATTTATTATATTATATATTAATTTGTGAAAAGATAAATATGCACATCTAATACAATTTAAAAATTTTGGAAGTAAAAATTGGTTCAAAAGATTTCAAACGGTTTTGCCAAGTAGTGAAAATTTTTTCATAAAAAAACCTATCATTTAATATTAAACATATTTTAACGTTTTTTCCAAATTTATTTCACAAAATGTCTATTTATATTTTAATCCATTTCTTAATTAAGTTTTTACTGGAGAAATAAATAAGTGGTTTTGTTAAATTCTTTTATTTTTAATTATATTTCGATTGTAATTTTAATTTATTTTAATTATTATGTCTATAAAAATCAAAAATTCAAAGAAATATTTCAGTTTTATTTTGTATTTTATAGTAAAAGATGATCAAATAGCTTGATTTCAGTAAATAAACATTAATTTAAAAACTTAGTGAATTTTTTTAGTATAATGAAGTGAATAAAATGTTTCTTGTTTAAGGAAATACAATATAGATTAATTAAAATTAATATTTACAATAATTAGAACATTTATAAGTGATGAAAAAAGATTATTTTTGAAGAAACGTTTTGGTTTAGAAAATATATACATATTATCTAACTTTGATTTTATATCAATGAGCTATTGGATTTGGGATGTCCATCTGTCTGTCTGTCCGTCGGGATTGAGTTTTTGGTAAAAAAATTTCAAGCTATGAGGTTTTAAAATATATAAACTTACATGTTATAAAATTATAACAGTATTTAGCAACTGGATCTTATACTATAAATGACCAGATCCACACTTATATCTAAATCTTTAAAAATTTCTTTAATTTAATGTTTCTTTTACACATATTTTTTTGAAAACTTCAGATGACTATAGAAATTCAAAGAAGTGCGAAAGTAAAGATAGTTTGGCATAATCAGTAATGGACGCATTATTGGTTATGTTTACGATGACGTTTAATTAGAAAAACAAAGTGTCTAACGTATAAATAAAACTCAATAAGAGCGATTAAGTCAATAATAATGGATTTTCAAACAAAGAAATTATTAAAGAAGAATTGACTTATTCACAGAGCGTTTAGATTTTGGTTAATAAATTATGTTATTAGAAAAATGAATTATAATGTGCTCCAGTAATTTAAGTGGTCCTCTGTTAAAAAAAATAACTCACTGTGGATTCGAATGCTAAACTGGATAGGATTTTCAATGATTTAGATTTTGTTTATTGAAAAAAATTAAATGTCAAAACTATTAACAGAAGGGGGGTATTATAGTCATCTATCAGGAATTTGTTATTAATTATTTTTACTATCAAAGTTATTTAATTTCAATGTTAAATTAATATACATAATTATCACGGGAAATGTCGACATGTTGATGAAATTTGTTGTTAGATAACAATGGTATAAATAAGAGTTTTTGTTGAATTGTAAAGGGAGTCTGTCACTATGAAGCTAATAGCAGAATGCGTTACTGTAAATGTTTTAGAATGTTAAGAAAAGTAAAATAAAAGTTATTAAACATAAATCCCGTTGTCTATAATATTTTATC
Organism: Steganacarus magnus; assembly: GCA_034698365.1. Taxonomy (NCBI): domain Eukaryota; kingdom Metazoa; phylum Arthropoda; class Arachnida; order Sarcoptiformes; family Steganacaridae; genus Steganacarus; species Steganacarus magnus. The sequence goes on from JAQIVF010001002.1 coordinate 10,348, forward strand.
TAATCATGATTTCATAAAAATCAATGTGTAAATTAAATTATACTTTTAATTTTTGTACACAAAAGTAAAAATTATAATAAAAAAGTATTTATTCTTTATCGAGATTATTCTTATGTACTGTAGAAATATAAAAACTGCAAAATATTTTAGACTTATAACCGTCTGTCTTGCAAAAAAAAAGTAATTTTAATGGGAAAATGTAACTATATGATGTGTAATTTCAAGTTAGATGACTTTATTGCATAAAAAATTATAGGTTAAAACAAGTGTTGTGTTGATATCAATTTTTCTATTTTGATTGTATTTTGATTTTGACTTTTGAAATTGTTTTCATTTAAAATTGTATTTTGATATTGATTTTGATTTAATTAATCAAAATAATTTTATATTTAGATTTTTATTTTTATTTTTGATTTTCATTAAAAAAATCAAAATAAAAATTCAATTTTATAGCAAATTACTTTGATTTTGATTTTTATCATAATTTTTAATTTTGATTGTATTTTGATTGTATTTTAAAATTATTTTCATTTTTCATTGTATTTTGATTTTGATTTCACAATTTAATTACAATTTGATTGTATTTTGAATAGCTATTAAAAAATTTATTTTGAATTGTATTTTAATTTTGATTAATCAAAATCAAAATTCGATAAAAAATCAAAATTAAAATCAATATAACAAAATCAAAAACACTAGCTAAAACAGATTTTTAAATTTAAAACTATAATTATATCTATAAAATTTAAAAAATAAATATAAATAATAAAATTTAAAAATTAACATCAATTTTAAAAATAAACTTTATCATTACATAAAATTTAAAAACTGACAAGTTTAAAAACAATACTGAAAAATACAAATCAATAAAGTATTTTCATTAACACAAATTAATTACAATGTTTTTTGCAGACAATTTAATGCTATTTACTTATTTTATTAAAATTTTATTAAATTTAGTCAAAAAATTTGCCATAATTAATGGTAAATTTTTATATATAGATTTTAGTTAAATTTTCTCTTTTATTTTAAATTAACTTGTATTCGCTTTTCCATATTATTTATTTTTAATGTCTTTTGCTTTAACTTTCGCTTTTTTATTTCGCTTTTTAAGTTTTAAACTAGTGTTGTTTTACTTACACTTTTTTAATTTGTTTTTTCTTTTTCTTTTTCTTGTTTTATTATTTTCAATTTTACTTGTATTTTACTTTTTCTTTTTTTTATTATTTCAATTTTACTTGTATTTTACTTTTTCTTTCGTACAAATTTTTAATTATACTTTTACTTTTTTTTATATTCTAAAGCAGTTTTGAAACACAAGTTGAACTATTTAACAGCTTATATATATTAAATAAACATAAATCATTAACAAAAGTCATAAAAAAGTTTTATTTTATTAATTTTTTACTGTTTTTTGCGGTGGCCCAAAAGTGTCACTACTTAGTTCACACTTCACACTTACTTCAGACTTCACACTTACTACACACTTCACACAAAAAATAATGCAATCTAGTTTAAAGCGATATAAACAACGCCGCATACGATAAGCGGTCTAAGAGTATCAATTAGTTTCATTGAATTTCGGTTTATTTTGATTATAACGACTTTTAGGCGACATTTGTCTCATTGTCTCAAAATGCCTCAAAACTATGCAATGGTTGTGTAAAGCTTACATAAAATGTTTTAATATATAATTTAACTCAACAAAAATTCAATGTTATACGTTATAATTTTAAGTGAATTTTTTCATTTATTAAACAACAATGGATTTAAAACAAATATCTTTGAAGGATGATAGTAGTGATAATATTTATAATATATTTTTACAAAGTGACAAAACATTGTTTTTCAAAAATTAAATTATTGATGCCTAATATTATTGGAATAAAATTTAAATATATTTTTAAATATTGATTCAGTGAAAAACAAAAGTCTTTGAACCTCCAAATGGATGGAATGATGAAGTTTATTACGCTGAAAGTAATATAACCTCAATTAATAAAAATAATTTTAGTGAAGGTATTAATATATTTTTTTCTATTAATTTTATATTTCGATAATTTTTTATTTAATTTTCAAACGTGAAAATAGTTTAATTAATTTATTTATTATATTTAAAGTTAAGATATCAAAAATAAAATTCTAAAGCATGTTCAAAGATTTCAAGAAAAAAAATCATTAGAAAAAGGCAGTACTTCAAAGAAAATAAAGACAGAGAAAGATAATAAAAAGGTAAAGCATATTAATAATTATAGACAAAAATTCATTCTAATTAAAACAATTTTAATAATTACTTATCTTTAATTATATAAAAATGTTAGGAAATTGATGATTTTACTTATAATTTTAATGTTGGATTAAAAAACGCGATAAATTTTAAGAACATTATTAAATATATTCAATTAAAACATGATTCAGGTGGTATAAGACAGATTTATTTTAAAAATGATAACTGTTGAAAAAATAATAGAAAAAGCAATTGAAGTGTTTTTCCCTAAGGGAACAAATTCTGAACTTGGAAATGCAACCGAACAAAAGTTTTATTAAGGAGGTCAAAATAATTGCAAAATCAAAAATTTTAAAGACAAGAAAAATAATATTTGTTCGTTCAAACAATACGTATATGAATCTGGAAGATATTTGTCTCAAACAAAATTTTATTTAATTTCTTATTTAAAAGATATAGACATTGAAATGTTTAAAACTGATGAGGAATATTCTTCTGATACTGAAATAGAAATTCTTTCAGACATAAAAACTAGGTAATAATGGATAAATATATTAATTAAAAAAATATTACTTAACATATTCTTAAAAATTAATTCTTAAAAATATATTCATTTTGATATAACTTAAAAGATTTATTTGTTTATAGGATTTGAATTAATTCAGAAAATAAATTCTAATGAAATTAATTTCAAAAATAAGTCTGGATGTGACAACGAACTCGTTGATTTGATTTACTACGAAAATTTGGTTAAAGGAGAATGGATAGGAAATCCTGTTGTTATCAGAAATTACAACTTTAGAAAATCTGAATTTGCAAATAAATATCTTCTAAACGAAATATTTATAGTCATAGAATAAAACATCCCAATATAATTTCTCTGTTTTTTTATTGTTTAAATAAACTTTATGTCTCTTGTATTTATGAGTTTTGTGACGGGTATAATATGCAATCTATAATAGAAAAAAGTTATAGATATCCTGACATAAAGAATAATGTTCTTTTAAAAATAAAATATCACTTGAAATCACACAAGCTATTGCCTATTTGCATAATATTAGACCTGAAAATTATCACAGAGATATCAAACTTTTAAATAATATTATATCGCAAGTTAATTATAAGCTAAAATTATGCGATTTCGGTACAACCCAAGAAAATATGTTTCAATCCTATTAAAAATTCCTTTTATTTAATTTCTGAAATTCCATATTGTTCTCCAAACATTTTATTAAAGAATAAAAAGGGAAAATAATTTGATAACCTATGGTCACTTGCATGCACCCTAACATTCTTTTACACTGAGAAAGAAATTTGGACTTTAAATGAAAATTTAACGAAAGAAGAACATATAATAAAAATTAAAGAAATAATGAACAATAAACAAACTCCAGAAAGTTTAGACGAATCTCTAAAAAATGTTTTGTTAAATTGCATTTACTATGATGGAAGTAAAAATATTAATGCTTTATTAATTGTAGAATACTTTAAAAATACTGAAATTTTTTCTTAAATCTTTCTTATATTTTTTGATTATTAACACATTTTAAAATTATTATTGATTAAAAAGAAAGAAGTTTTCAAATATTTTGTTATTGGTTTAATTAACTAAATTTAAATTTTTGTCTTTCCAAATTTAATAATAATTATTAAGCAAACAAACGTTAAGCGTAATTTAATTAAACAGTGTTTTCATAAGTAATTTTTGTTAAAAATATATCAAATATTCATGTCAATATATTTAAGAATTTAAAATGTTTAAACTTTCAAAAAATATCTTAAAAAATTGATGTTCTCTCAAATAATCAAATTCAATCATTAATCAAATAAATATATATTTTTCTATTAAATTATATTCAAATAACTTTTACTATCTATTAAAACTTGTCAAACTAAATCAAAACATGTTAAAATAGAAATTAAAAATATTTTTTAAAAATTACTTTCAGATATTAAATTTATTATAAGGCGTGATAACTAATTATTCGCACAAATTTAAAACATGATTGTCAAGCGCGCGCACAAAATTCGAACAATGAATTTTGATTTTGTTCGAAATTCGATTATCCTTTATTATAGTTATGTTAATAGAATGACTGTATCTTAAGTCTTAATGTAATGGAACTGTTATCCGTAACCGCTAAGCGTAAACTTATTGGAAATTTTTATAGTGAAAATAAAGAAAACGGAAAAACTTATACCTTGAATAACTTTCTGAGAATAAATGTCGCCCGAAAAACTATTTATGACATAATGAATAGAGTAGATAACAATATTTCCTTGGATCAAAGACAAGGAAAAGGAAGAAAAATTGTAAAAATACCAAAAAGAAAAGTTAAAGATTTAATTTCTAAAGTTGATGGTAGGAAAGGTGTGACACAAAGGAGATTGGCTCAGAAATTTAAGATAAGTCAGCCGTACATAAGTAAAATATTAATCAATAATGGAGTAAAATACCTTAAAAGAAGATGTAAGCCTAAGATAACTGATTCTCAGCTAAAAACTATTAGAAAAAGATTAAATAAGTTAAGCAAAACGAGTTTCAGGCCAAAAAATAACACTGAAATATTTCTTGATGACGAATCGTATTCTTCTGAATTGTGATAACATTCCAGGCAATGATGGTTATTATTCAAGCGGTAATAAATCTTTAAATATTGATGTAAAATACAAGTCTAAGTGTAAATTCCTCATAAAATTATGGAATGGATTGCGATAAGTCCTAAAGGACACTCTAAACCATATTTTGCAGTCAAAAACTGTGCCACCAATTCAAAGATTTATTCTGAACAATGTATCACTAAAAGATTACTTCCATTTATTTGTCAATACTATAATAATAGTGATTATCTCTTTTGGCCGGATGGGGCGAGTGCTCATTACGCTCGAAACACACTCAACACTTTTGATAACTTAGGCATTAAATACGTTAAAAAAGAATTTAATCCACCAAATATTCCACAATTACGCCCAATTGAGCATTTTTGGGCTCATTTAAAAAATAAAGTTTATGCCAATTACTGGACTGCTCAAGATTCTAAAAAACTAGTTTCGAGAATCAATTTAAAATTTAAAGATTTTGGTCCAGTTACTTTCAGGCACTCATGAAAAATATGAAAACAAAGATCAGAAAAGCTGCAGATAATGGACCCGAATATATAATTTCTTAAACTACAAACACATAACTATAAACTTATTATTTGTTTATCTTACTTTTACTTTCTGTTAATTTTATTTTGACAAAATAAATTTGTGCGAATAATTAGTTATCACGCCTTACAATTAATAAAAATGTATTTTCTGAAATAAAAAAATAATACCTAGATTTATATAAAAAGTAGTTTAGTATAATGCATTACATTTTTGCAAAAAATTTGTTTGCAATCAGTTAAAAATATTTTTAAAACACATCAAACACATTTATTCCTATTCAATAAAAAAAAGATTACCAAAATAACATTTATTCAATAAATTTATTTAACATAACTAAAATTAAATATATTAAGAATTTATTATTCTTCTGTAACTGCTTAAAATATGTACTTAATAACAAATTTATAAATAAATCAATTTTTTAAAGAAATTTTAATTATATCACAAAAAAATAAGTTGGCAAACAGAACAACAAAAAACCAAGTTTTAAGTAAGAAATAAGTGTGAAGCAAGTGTGAAGTAAGTGTGAAGTAAGTGTGAAGTAAGTGTGAAGTAAGTGTGAAGTAAGTGTGAAGTAAGTGTGAAGT